>APFE031548220.1:0-17438 GCA_000404065.3 Pinus taeda
GGATGTCTTTTGCAAGGACCTCTAGGTTGGTCCTTATATAGTCAGCAGTTGATTGAGGTCGCTGCTCTGTGGGAGTGAAGTGACTCAAAGTCAACTTAGCCTCTTGGACATCATATGCAGACATAAGCCTATGTTGATTTGATGGAGCCATGTTTAAAAGATAATTGTATAGCTTTATTTTCAGTGGCTCACTCCTCCTCTTTGCATCTCTGAAGAAGTCTTTGATGCCTTCAGCTCTACTTTTGCCTTGACCTGAGGAGCTGACCTCCCCAAGTGCTGTTCTGTCCTGCTCTTGCTGTAATGAGCTGGAAGAGGCCTCAAAGCTTTGCATTTCCTCTTCTCCAAATGGATTTAGCCTTTGCCTCTTCTCTGGTCCTTCTGTCAAAGGTGTCTCCCTATCCCTTTTCCTGTTGATGTCCTCCCTTAGAGGGGTGTGAAGGATTGAGGGGTCGACCCTAGACTCTTGTCTGGGAGGCGCCATGCCAGTTGTTTTATCTTGGGTGGCTGCTTGGTCCTCTCCTTTTTGCTGTTCCTGATCCTGCTGATCAGTCTGTTGCTGATTTTGTTGCTGTTGCTCCTGCTGGCCCTGTTGGCCCTCTTGCTGTTGATCCTCTGTTTCTTCTACCATCTTTCCCTTTCCTTTGTCCAGTCCTTGCTTTGAAATTTGTACTGCTCCTTCTGGGGTTGCAGATGAGGAACCTGGAGCTGTTGTGTGAGGACTGGGTAGGGTATGTACCTGAGAAGGACACTCCAAGTCAGCCATTTTCAATAAATATCTCCTAGCCCTGTCATTTAGTTCTTCTTGGGTTAGGGGCTCTATCAAGGTGTTTTTCTGCCATTTTGGCTGGTTTGCATATCTTGCTATGAGGATCATGCCATGATGCTCATAACCAGAGAGTTTGTATTTCAATCTCCTCTTGGATATGAAACCATTGGGGTCATATGGTTTCCATAAGAAGCTCTGGGTCAAGCCAAGGCCCTCCAACATTCTCTCTGCTTCCTTCCATCCCTCTCTTCTGTTTAACACAATGTGCCCGAGCTGGTTTTTCACTTTAAGTTGGGCCTTCTTGCCCCTTCCTGAGAAATGGACTAGATCTACATATGCAAACTGTCTGAAATATTCCAGGGCAAAGAGCCTCATAGGCACAAACCTGGGTAATCTGAATGGTCTTAGCTCACACCCATATATCCTGATAACTGTGTGATGCTGGTAAAAATACCAGTCCCCTATGCTGTAAGCAGAGTATAGTTGCAGTATCCTCTTCATTTCGTCAGTGAGCCTTGGAGGAGGTTCTGTCATAAGTAGGGACATGGCTGGATGTATGAAGTCATCTATGAACTCACAGTAGGTGTAAGGTGAATCGCTATGAAAGATGGAGCTCCAATATACTACTGATCTTGGATTACCTGCTGCATCATTTCTCTTGATTTCAAAAGAGAATTGCTCATATTGGTGGTACAGGATAAGATGATAGATGTATGAGGTGTATTTGAACACCCTCTCTCTAGGCAAGTGCAGGAACTGCTCATGAATTTTGTCAGAGATATATTTGGCATAGTTGTAGCAGATAGGGGCCCTCCCAGGGACAAACCTTAACATCATGACAAGCACAGTTTCTTCTATATACTCCATTGTTCCGTATCCCAGCACTGAGCTCACCATATGGGCTAGGTCTAGTCCAAGCTGATTTAGATATCCATCGAAGATTGGAGGATGCAGGACTGTGTCTGATTTGCTCACAAATAGCTGATTAAACCTCAGGATTTCTGCCTCTGTTAGTGTCTTGTTCCCTTGGTTGATTAAATCCAGCAGGGATAGGGGAACCATTGTCTTGTTGGGCTTGAACTGCACCATGTCTCTGATGGCTTGAGGGGTGGTATAGAACACAACCTCACCTTTGGGATTGACTACAGCTCTCTGTGATGGCTCATATTGACTGGCACAAAGATAAATCAAATCAGGGAATTGCCTGACTATAGGCATTTTAAAAGTTGGCAGGGCAGACTCCCAAATGCCCAAGATATCTGTTCCCTCTCTGTGTTTGGTTCTGAACTCATTTAACAATTGAAGATGAGGGGTGAGACCTTGTCTGGAATGTTCTGAAATCTGATAATCCAGGTCTGCTAATTCCTGCCAGTCTAGCTCCCTCTGAGGAGCATTCAAAGGAGTGACATTGAGGACTTCAGGGGTTTCCATGCTTTATATAAACAATCACTGAATTGCTGCTCGAATTTATGAGATTGACGGGAACCAGGTCTAACAGGGTTTGCTTACTATTAGGGAGACAATGCTAACCCCTTGGGCACGATTTTTAGCAGCAGGGAGACCTTCCCTGTCAGTCATGGGAGTTACTCAGGAGTTCACGTTTGCGCGAACAGGGTAGGTTTTTTAACAGATTTTACAGTGAATTGGAGGTTCCCGACACTATATTCTGGTCTCAATTGCTTGAATTTGGAAAAGACACAGTTGGTTTATGAGTGAATTACACGTCTCACAGGCTTTCACGGCAGGTTTTACAGAGAATTCAAGAAAACCAGATGACAAGAGGATAAGGCCGAAATACCTGGCAAACGCTGGTTTAGACTGAGGAATGTAGCTGGATTTTGCGCGCGGGCTGCTTCGAAAACAGTTGCAGGTTGGCTGATGGCTCGGCGTCGTGAATTCTCATGCAGCAGGCTTACACAGTAAATTTTGAAAAATTATGAAAAACAGTGAAATTTGGCGAAAATATGGTTTTTTAACCTTTTTGGCGCGCTTTGTGGATGACGTCAGCATGACGTCAGCATGGGGGCCCGGTTTGGGTGACGTCATCATGACGTCATCATGGTGACGTGGCAGTCAGCGGTAGGTCCACGGGGGTGATGATGTGGCGGCCGGGTGGACCAATCAGGAACAAGGCGGAATGAACTCGGCGGTGACGTGCGCGGCGCCGGGGCGCTCACGTGGACTGGACAGGTGTCGCCATATCGGATGGGGTCCTGTACGTCGGACGGAATGTCAGGCATCGCTCCGATGCAATCAAATGAAGACGCGCGCCCCTGTGCTGATGCTGGCCTGACGTAAGCGTCTGACAGATATCGGAAGGTATCTGTCAGACACGTAAGGCCTTCCGATATCCATAACAGCCCTAGATCTGGAGGCGGGCGATCGGACGGTCGTCGGGCGCCTGAGTTGCGCGGACGGAAGCAGCGGCGTTGGTTATCGTGCGGACGTCGGGATGGCCCGAAATCAACCTAGGCCGCAGATCTGGATGAGGCACGATCGGATGGCCGTCGGATGGTTGACCTGCACGGAGAATAAGTACAAGCAGGCGGGCAATAAAATAATAATTTCCTCTGCAGACGTGGATGGCGGGGCCCTCCGGGCGATAAACACTCCTTTGGTGAATTTTTCAATGGTTTTTCTCGTTATTTTATTTATGCCCGCTAATCATAGAAAGCAAAAGATTTTCAAAGGTTTTTGTAAAGTTTTGGGTGCTATTATTTCCGAAGGCGGAAACTTTGGACAAAAGGGTTTATTAAAGGTTTATGCAATGTGAACAATGTGAATGACCCCCGACCTTAGGATGAAGCGGGGAAGGGTATTTTTGTAAGGTTTTCAATATTTTTTCAAGTTTCTTCAAGGTTTTCAAGGTTTAATGGCCTTTTGGGTAGGGAAACTGGTCTGAGGTGGAGCAGAAGACAAGTCATGGGTTCTTGACCTTGACCAGGTGTCAATTCAAGCCCCAGGGGCGGAATACTATGGCTATAGTGCCAGGGAGGGGATATTTATGCATTGTGGGATTTATACACCATAGTGTTTATAATAATAGGGATAGTGGGGTATAGGGAGCTAGAATAATAGAGTTAGCTTTTAGCACGGAGAAACACATGAGTAGGAGCTAGATCAATCAAGTTTTCTTTAAAAAACAACTTGAAATAAGGAGTAGATCAAAATGAAAAGATTTTTGCACAAGAAATGTGGCTTCTTAAAGCCATAAGAATTCTTCAAGTATATAAATCTCTGTGCTTTGTGTATCTTGGGAAAGGGAGTTAGTTATGAGTAATGTACATATGAAAAACAGGGGAATTAGTCATGCATCAGTATGTTGCCTTTCTTGTAGATGTTTCAGCAGGCTTAGTCTTGGAAGAGACAACTTTTCTGCAACCCCAGCTACCTACCCAACTAGATTTCCTAGCATTTTTTGTTCCTTCTTGGAGGGTGCATTTGGACTTGCAAACCCTTTGAATGCCTATTCTTTTCATTGGCTTTTACTTGCATTTCCTATCTAACACAACCCTTATTTCTTTCCAAGGCCCCAGATTAAACAGTTGGGAACCTTTGTTTCTCTACCTAGCTATTTGATCTGCCAAGATTAAACAGTTTGGACAGATATCACTCTCTATACTACAACATGGAAATTGAAAACATGGCATGATCCAGATTAGACTGTTGGACCATCCATCCAAAATTGAATTCTTATCAAAACTGATATAGACACTGCCTTCTTAGGAAAATATGAGATCTTTGCATTTGCCAAAGCAAAGCATATTTGGACCTTTGATATCTAATCATGAAAAATGAAACCTATTGGTATAGGTATCCAACACATCCCAACTTGAAATATGCCTTTTGTAGTTGTGTAGCCTTGTCCTCTCTCTCGGTCACCAGCATTCAGAAGCGAATGAAAATGAATCATGGTAAACTAGGAGGTTTATGGATTTGATGTCGTCTTGCCATGAATGATTGCAAATACTGGTACATGGATAACACATGACATGATGATGGACTGGATGAAAAAGGAGAGCACATGCAAGGATATTTTCTCACGAATAGATGATGCACATGAGGATATTTTCTCATGAACGAGCGATTCATGCAAGGAGATTTTATCGTGAATGAACGATACATGCGAGGATATTTTTTTGCGAACACGCGATGCATGCATTAAGATTTTTGCATGAATAGATGAACATGCAAGGAGATTGTTTCACGAATGGATGAACATGCGAGGAGATTTCTTCGAAAACAGACGAATGCATAAAGCATGCCAGAGTACAAGCAAAGTAGTGACATGCAAATGCAACATCAAGCAAACACAAAGACCATCGGAGACTCCACACAACTTGCCATGCAGACCTAAAGCTATGATACACTAAGAGGACATCCATCACTCATCATCACTGCAACTCGACATGGACACCACTAGCAACATGAACATACCAGTACTGTTGTGTCAAGTCATGTCATGAGTCATGATGGCCACATCAATACTTTGGGGCATACTATTTTAAATCAATGTAATGTAACGTGGAATTCCTCTTCCAATGAGTGGCAACACTTGTTAGATGTATAATTTAATTCCTCATCCAAGGAGTACCCATGTTATATACATTTGATGGATCCTTCTACACAAAAAATAAGAAATACCAGAAAACGTGATTGCAATCATGTTTTTTTCATGTAGAAGGGTCCATCAAAATTATGCAACATGGGTACTCCTTGGATGAGGAATTAAATTTTTCATCCAATGAGTACTCTCGCTCAAAATTTGAGTAAAAACTTAGGGAGATAAGTTGAAAATATGAGTTGAAAAGGTAGTTTTATTATTTTATTATTTCTTAATCCTTTTACTTTTTTACTCCAAAAATTGTGAATCATCCCCCATGGTTGACATCATAATCTTGCATGCTATTGGTTTTTGTAAAGTTTATTTTGGTTGTACAATTTTCTTAGGAGGCCCATTTTAGACCTCAAAATTCCCCTAAAGAAGGAAAGTTTTGTGGGAATGTGCAACACCTTTTTTGGGACTGGGAATGGTTCACATACTAAAGACATTTGACCAGAAGGTTAAAATTTTCCACCTGGTGAGTGTTATGTGGGAGCATAAACCCCGCATTTTTCCAGACAATGTACGGTCATGAAATTTTCTTCATACCTCTTTTTTACATGCTACATGCTATGAATTTTCCGTCTAACTATAATTATGTTGAGGTGTTACTTTGTTCAAGTGACTATAAAAGTGAGCCTTTGACAAGTGTAGGAGTAGGTATCTGGTAGTTTTAGGCTCTAGAAAAATGTCCCAATTATAATCCTTCTACTGGGATGTTTTTCTAGCAAGTTTTTAGTAAATTAAAATGTGTGTGTGAGAGGTTAGGCAAAGAGGTCTCCTGGAATTTGAGGCTTAATGAAGTTGGGTAGGGAGAAGCTGTCAAGTGCATTTCGTGAGAGAATATATAAGGAGTTCTATAATTCCTTATGTATATACTGTTAAGTTAAAGAATGAATATTGTGTCTTAATTCTCTCCATGTAACAATGCGAATCTCTCTCAGTGTAGGGTCTCTATAGGGTACAATTTATTTATTTATTTGGTTAATAATTAGCAACGAACGCTTGTGAGTGTCCCAAAATTTTCATATTATAAGAAACCAAAAATGAATGAGGGAATGTGTGTGTATATGATTTAGTCTTCTCTTTTTATTTTTGTCTTAATATGAAGTAATTGGTCATCTTTACAGTGCCTTCTATTTCGTCCAAATGTATCTACAATTTCATTACTGAAGGAGCAATGCTAATTCGATAAAGGAAAAATTCCCAAGTTGTTGGAATTGTACAATGCTATGTGTGCATCATTGTTTCAAACTTGAAGCACAACGTGAGTATGTGATTAGAAAAAGCGAGCATGGTGACTAGAAAGGAATAAATTAAGTAAGGGTGGACCAAAGGGGGATTGTTGAGAGCTTCCCCATTGATAAATGTGTAACAGAGTGTGTTTGGAACTCTTGTTGATTTAGCAAGGTACAAGAGTCCCAAGGATCAAATTATGGTGACACCTACAACTAAGGTGAGGGATTAAATGATGGATAAAAAAATCATTCGGTGACACCTAATTTGTAGAAGGATTGAGGATTCCAGTTATAGTCACCATTGGAATTGGACTGATGGACATTTAATGAAGTTAATGGTGAATTATCTCAATGGAAGCATGCTTGAGTTAAGCCATTAAAAAACATCCTAATTGTTGTAAGTTTTGTGGTCTTATTGATGCATTTTGGCTCAAAGTGTTGAAGCCAACCTCCGTTCAAGTCAATGTAGTGGGTACTCAAAGGATTCGAGCTTAATTTGTTGATTAATGAATTTCCAAAGAGGTCCAACCCTGGGTTTAAATCAACCAACACGTCACATTTGGTCAAGGTGGAGTCAGCTATAGTTGGGCTTTGTGGAGTCATAGGTGCGCAATGAACCCTTAAGGAGAAGGAAGGGTCTAACCTCTGACTTTATCATCGGAGCCAACCTCTGACTTCATAGTTGGAGCCAAACTCCATTTGGTTTTAGTAGGGACCCACAATATTGAAACATATGAAAATCCTCCAGCCATTTCTTTTTTGTTCATTCAATTCATATGAAAAGAGGAGGATCATTGATAATTTTAGAATAGAGTGAATCTCAAAGAGAGTTTAATTTGATAGAGGAGAGTGTTGATATAGCTATAGGAAATTGCATGAATATAAAGGAAGGATTGAGTTAGTCATAATCATTCAAGTTTGTAAGGAGAGGTTTTGATTTATGAGACTAAAATTCCTTCATTAGGGGAATTTTGAGGTCTAAAATGGGCCTCTTAAGAAAAATATACAACCAGAATAAAATTTATAAGAACCAATAGGATGTAGGTTTTAACCTTGTACAAAATATTACCTGCACATGAATTCTAAAACATAGAAAATAAACAATGCAAGAGCATAACACATAAAACACATATACACAGAGATTTTCCCTTGGATCCCAAAATTGGGACTACCAGCTTGATTTTTCATTATGTTCCTTTCAATGTTACAATACATATTTATACATGCCGAAGCATCCAATACCATGGATCAAAAACCATCGCATCCAAAACTATGGACCGATAACCATCACGTCCAAAACCATGTGCGAAAAACATGCACAAAACCATAGGTAGGTCCGCCCAACCTAATATAGGGTCCAAAAAACAAAATTTTCTAAGCCTTGGACCCCATAGAGGGGGATTACTTGCACCCCTCAAACTCCTTGTGACCACCCTGCTATGCAATTAACACAATGAAGCGGGGGCTTTACCTCCCTCTAACCCGCCATTTAACTACATGGGCTAGTCATGGAAAGAATATAACACAACCAAAAATTCTCCCACTTGTTATTTTCTTTCCATAGGGAGCCACAAGAGAGCTTAGTCATTTAGTTAACCCTGCAATGCCCATTGTTTCTCTACACCAACAAAACTTCTCAGAGCTCACATATTTTGTCAATGCATCTGCAGTATTCTTCAAAGTGTCCACCTTTACCAACAACACCTTTTTGTCTTCTATCATATCCTTCACAAAGTGATACTGAACATCAATGGGCTTTGTATACCCTCTTTATCGATCATCTTCTCTTTGTGAACGATGTCCTCATCTTCGGACCTCACTCGGCCATAGAATGGATTGCATATAAGGACATCTTTAATGTATTATGTGTTTCTTTTGGCATGAAAATCAATGATTCAAATTATTCTTTTTATATTTTAAATGTTACAAAGATGTAAATAGGTTTTATCACTGATATGTTTCCTTTAAAAGAGGAAAGTTTGGATAAAGGTTTTTCCTATCTTGGATTTTTTCTTAAGCCAAATTGTTACAGAATAGTAGATTGGTCTTGGCTTCTCAACCGAGCATTTAAAAGGACAAACCTCTAGGGTCATAGGTGGTTATATCTGGGGTGAAGATTGATGTTGATAAAATATGTTTTAGAAATTCTTCTTATTTATTGGATTTCAATATTAACATTCCAAATCCATATTTTCTAAGATGTGTCAAAAAATATTTCACTTCTTACGTACAAGAACAAAAATTTAAGGTAGTTTTCACCTGGTTTGATGGGATTCTTTAACTCTACTAAAACATCTTGGTGGATGGGGCCTAATAAAGCTTGAGTGGTTTGGGAATGCTCTGAAAAAGAAGAATTCCTAGAGAATCATCAAAAAAATGGGCCTATGGATTCAAATTTATTTAACGAAGTATTTAAAAAACAAAGGTTTTGTGGAATTATTATGGGGATATTATTCAGAGCCTTGAAGTGATGGTTCAAATATGTGGAAGGGCGTAGTGGAAGTGTTACCATTCATTAGAAAGGAAGTCTATTGGAAATTGGGTAATGGAAGCAATATCCATCTCAGTAGGGTCCCTTTTATTGGTGGATCTTATTTTTACATTTTGTCAGCTTAGTTGATTGATTGTCTAAAGGAAAGAGGTATTATAAACCTAGCTCAAGTGTTCAAAGGGGCTTCGTTAGACTCTTTTGGAAAAAGATGGATGTTTACTTCTGAGCTAAGTTTCAGTGGTTCTCTGGATTTTGAGTGGGATGCTTTTGCATATTCACTAGATTTATCACGTTTGTTTCTCTTGGATTCAATGGATCAGTTGGTTTAGAGAGGAAGCTCCTTTATAGGCCAAATTACTGCTAGGACAACTTATGATTTTTCAGTGCATTCATTCAATGCTGGAAAGAGTAAATAGTGGTCTAGTAAATTATGGAAGTAGTCAATTCCCATTAAGCTTAAGTGTTTCTACTCGTTAGCGTTGGAGCATAAAATCTTAGCCTTGAAAAATTTGATCAAATTTGGTTTCTCAGGTGTAACTATCTATATGATTTTCCTTTAGGAGCTTGAATCTTCACACCATTTATCTATTTAATGCTTTTTTCTCGTAATGACTATGGAATAATGTTTTTTATATTCTAAATATAAGGAATGTTGGTCGTTTAGGTATTTTGGAAGGAAATATCTATTGGTGGATTAAAGGTAAAGGAAATTTGAAGGCCCATCAAATTTTTATGGTCTGGGGAAAATGGAAGGCTAGAAATAAAATAAATATGAGGAGAATATTCCTACAATTTCAGTGATCTGTTCAGAGATAGCACTAACTTGGTTTTTTACCCTTTCTTGAGGAGTTGTTGATATGTATATTTTTATATTTCCATAATGATTCTTTGAGATAATTTTACTCTGGTTATGGGAATGCCTGCCTTAGTGATGATTATATGAAGATATTGTATTGTAACCCTTGATAGTTTGTTTTATGTCTCCAACCATGGTCTCTAATTTGAACTTGGGCATGATAAATCACTTCAGTCCTCAAACATCGTTTCTGACTTTGTACTTTAGGGGGAAATATGTTACACGCCATTTTTTCACCATTAGGCAAATAACCACTAATTCAAATCTCTCACAATCTGATGAAGTGTTCCAAGCATTCTCTACAATGTTGGAACAAAAAAAGAATGCTAAATAAAATAAGAATCATGGATTAAATTTCTCAAAAAACCTATTTTTAAGCACTTGCGAAATTTCCCTAGCCATTGCCTATGCAAGTGCAGTTTTGACCATTATGCAATGTGAAATCATACGCTCTGTCTTCCACTAAATATTGTGTAAAACTCTTAATGAAGATAAAAATAAAAAGTGATTTCTAGAAGCTTTTTTGGAGGAATATTTCCAAACTAAATGCCTTGAGCCCCTACATACTTGGGCCTCATCCCTTTGTTCATGGAGCCAATTCCCTCTCTTTGTGGAACCCCAATCCACCTCTTTATGGATCTCATCCCTTGTGAAGAGGATCCAAAACCTCCTCCTCTTGGCCTATAAATTCAACATAGACCAGATGGTAAGGGGGGGACTTTTTGAATGTAAACATATGTTGTTGGATTGGGGCTCAAAGATTATCACTCAAGGAAGGATTGGAGACTATTTGGAAGAGGGCTACAACCTCAATGCCAAGGGTGTGTTTCTCCTTATTTAATACTAATACGAAAGAAAATTTCTTTCCCACTGTATTGTTCAATGGAGCTGATGTATTATGTGTTTACTTCCATTTTTCCATTGATAATGATATTGGGTACTAGTTTCCTTGATATCTAGTATGTGTTTTATTGATTCATTTACCTATCATATGCGTTTGATCCTTTTTTGTTATTATGTTTGTATGTATGTATTCTAAGCATTGAGGAGCTGCATCAAACCATAGAGAGGATCTTAATCAGGAATTTCATTTGAAAGGTATGGATTTCATATTCCAGCATTCTTCCTTATGACCCAATAGGAATGAAATCAAGGAAAGATTGACTATCTTGTTTGTTTGTTAATAGATTCAATCATTGAATCTAGGGAGATTTCTCTTGTTTGTAAAAGCTATGTTTCTGCCGTAATAACATCCTTTCTCAAATTCTGAATCATTTGTTTTTTTTTTATGGAACGCAACATAAAGGGATTTGTGGAGGAGGTGCAGCAGTATGCCATAAAAGGCATTCACACTTATAATTCTGGATACATATAGGGGAAGGATCAAATACAAAATCATGTATCATTGCGTGTTGGATTCTCCTTTTAATGATGGCCTCCAAAATTGACAGATTACAAATTTATGGGGATTCAAAATTTATAATGAATTAGTAAAATGGTGCCTCAAAATTGAATGGCCTAAAATTAAAAAAATGGATGGATAGAATAGTAGGTCTGACAAGGAACTTTGTTGACCTAAGGTTTAAGCATATTTACATAGAATGTTATCATAAGTTTTATTCTTTGTCTAAGAAAATTCTTACAATTCAAGTTGGATGTATCCACATTCAAGAAAGGCATGGTAATGAAGTTTTAAGGGATGGAAAACTCACGATGACATGAAGGCATCATCTTATTGATGGTTTGTCTTAATTTCCTTATATTATCTCCCTTTGCTCTTGATGAGGCTTATTTTTAATGGGAATCTTTATTTTTTGTTCTGATCAGTAAAATGGAGATGGATAGACTCCTTACAGATCAAAACTTTATAGAGTGTACTACTTGATTCTACTGGTTTCTATGCCAGTTCCTAAAAGCATCTGAGGACATTGATGTCTCTTTTTGGAAAAACTAATGGAAATATATCAGTTACATGTTGCAATATGTACTTCTTTTTAACTCTAACAAAAAAGTGTTTACTCTTTTATGGAAAAAAATAGGATTATATGTTAAAAGTAATTGCTTCTTTTAAATATAAATATTTAACTAAAATTTTATGTTAGGAAAAAGACTATACATTTTGATCATTTTTATTGGGAAAATATTATATTTCTTATTTTCACTTTCTCGAATAACTTGTGTAAATATTTGAATTCTTATAATGTGTTATTTACATAATCCCAATTTATAAGAAAATATCTATATTTATATTTATATATTATGTTTATAAAATATCATTTTCTCAGTGTCTTATAATTATCATATATTGAGAGGATCAATTTTTTAAAAGTGAAAAAAATTTCCTTAAGTTTTTTCGAATTTATAAAGGGTTTTAGCTTAATGGACTTGATTTTTGTGGGTGAATGACAAATCCATCATTAATATGTATCATCAATAAATCTATTTAGATATGTGGATGGTAAAAGAAAGAAGCGATGGGATCAACATGAATACACTTGGACATAAATGTTCTCTTTTGAATACACATGCATTCTTAAATATCCAACTTTCCCATTCCTCAAATGGCCACCAAGGAAACCAAATCAACACTAAGGAGAATAGGAGAATGAATGTTAAAAAATATGCACTCTAAGAATGCACATGCCTCATAGGAGCGCACACATTATTGTAAGGCATATTTAGAAAACATTTGTTATTGGGTTGTTTTACCAATATATTGTACAAGAAACTTTATGGGAGATTGAGAAAATTTAGGGCAAAGAATTTAGGAGATCTTGACCATTGTTGGAAAACTCTATTAACATGGTCTTCATTACATTCCTAGTAGGTATATTTATGGAATTTGTTTTTTTGTTTTAATAATTTGTTTAATTGGAAAAGTAAAGTAAATTGCATTTCCCCTTGTTAAATTGCAGGACATTTTATTAATATGGGACCTAGTCAAAACCCAAACCCAACGTCACATAACAATGAAACACCAACTATAACCCATAATTAGTAAGCATTAACATGAGAATTTATGTAGGGTTCCCTCCTAAAACCCTCATACTTGACTTGAAAAATACCATAGATCCCTCTTATTTGTCGCTAACCACTTCCCTAGACACAATTGTATCTTCCATTCCAAATTCCCAAGAACAATTATGTAATATGTCTAATTACAGGGCCAAAATGTTGCATTTTATAGGATAGGTCTACATAAATACATAATTAGAGACCTAAACATTTCAGAACAATAAATAATGGCATTGTTTATTGAAACAAGAACCCAATTATAGCTAGAAATCACAAAGAAGTGAATTTGTAAGGACTAATACACCTACCAACCTTTCATGTACTATTAGATGGATAGGTGGTTCATGGCATTTGCAATATGTCTATTCAGTAATAAAGAGTTGCATTTTTATTTCCATTAGGAAATTATGGGAAGAGATTATATTGGGTGTCAATGTGAACTACATTAACAAAGGTGAATTCCAATGGTTAAGTCATGGGTTGCATAGGATAGAGAAAAATCTTGCCATGACCTAGCATTAGGTTCTTATCCTCTTACGTGGATGCATAACCCCCATACCTGACATCCTCCATAAGTAAAGAGAATTAGAAAATATTAGACCTCCAAAGAAACCTTGAATCATAGCTTAGTGCAAGATAGCACTTTCATAGTATTATGCTGCCAAGAGTGACCTAAAAGTGTTATTTCTAGAGTGGTTTGGCTTGTTGCTACAAACTCTAGTAGGATTTGAAGAGGGGAACCCTATAAGGCTAATACTAGACCAAGTAACAATAATGGGATGATGGTCCATTGTTAGTATAGCCAAAACACCCTACTCTTTTTGGATTTTCTCCAATGGGAGAAGTATTTGTACATGAAAAGGTCACCGAGTAAGTATTCTGTGGCTCTATGGGCAAGGAGACATAAGGGGTATTCAATGGAAAGACACAATTTATACTCAAGGATCTAAGAGGAGGCAATACACTTTCCTTGAAGAGAGACCTACTAAATGCAATATAATACCTAATGATTGATCGATGAGTTGATAGTGGGGATGGCCAAAGGCCAAGGTGAAGACAAAAGGGTTTCCAACAATATATTCCAACAAAGCCAAGGTACAAGAAACCCTCAAGAAGCCCCCCAGTTGAGGCTAAATCTAAATTGGGCTTTGTCTTAGGGAAAGCAAATTTAAGGATAAAATTTAAGTGAATTCTTACCAAGGGGGTTGATTTTGAGGAAACTAACTATACCTTTAACATTTAGAATCTCCAATCCCAAAAATCCTTCTTCCTTAGAAATTCACACCATGTCATAGTTTTGACACTGGGCCTTAAAGGGGAGGAATTAGGGAAAGAAAGAGAGATAAAATTTATGGTTAAAAATTTTAATTGATCACCTACAAGGAAGCCCAATGCCTAGTCCTAGGGTTACCATAACCTATGGGCTCTTAAAATTGATTTACTTTTGAGAATGAGTAAGGATATATGGATACCCTAACATTAGAAACCTAACCATGACCTTTCTAAGGGATAAAAATTCACTTGGGAGAACTAACATGAGATCTCCAATGGGATTATCATTCACATATCAAACTATGAGTAATGCATGCAATAATTTTACATAGTTTCCATTCAATTGATATTTACCAAATTAAGGGCTTCAATTTAACTTAGATCAACAATTTATTCCATACATTAGACATGAAAAAATAGAAATACGTAATAAACATAGGAATTACAAGATAATATGCATGTACAATCCAAATATTGATCCAAAGTGACATCTCCAAAGGAAAATAAATTCTAGGGAAAATTTTTACTCCAATAGATAACATATTTCCTATTAGGCAAGAGGTTGCAAATATCAAGGGAGGTTGAAATTTTGAATCCAAGTGATGATGAGAATTCAAGTGTCTTGTCCTCTATTTATATGAGGAGAAATAGATAAATTAATCCTAAAATACCCTAATCAACAAGTACAATAAGAATGATGAGGTGGGTGACAAATCAACCCACTAGCCTAAGTATTAAACATAAGAATTTTCCCACACATGTGAGTTGTTGGGCTAGGAGTGCTGACACCATCCATTTGTAGGGATATATGAGAAATGTGTTAAGCCATTTTGGTGCCAAACTAGGTGTATAAGCCTTTTAAAATCATCCTCTGAGGCTTGGCACTAAAATCTATATTAATGCCCCTTTCTGGACCCCAATTTTTACATTGGACCATAAAGGTGGTCTCATAGGTCTTCAAATAGCCATAGTGTCAATATTTTATCAAACATTGAGGACTTTCAAGATGGTGATAGTCCTCACATGTCTCAAGGACTGAGACCATCCTCATTTCGGCCATGGATTAGCTATTGTCCATCATGAATTGTTAAGCTAGATGGGGGTGCACTGGGTCCAAGTGCATCATCCCAAAAGGTCATCATGTAGGGAAAAGTGTCAACATGTTGTGGGTGCTAGAGGTGCCAAAGGGTGTGTATGATACTCTACTACTACGTGGATTCCCATGACTCTCATCACTTCATCTATGAATGTCAATATACTTCTCTAGAGGTTGAGACCCTAGTTATAATGCCTAAGTCGTGGTTGTGGAACCACCTAATAATCACATCACAAAGACTAGAAAACAACAAATTATTCTGTACAGTAATCATTTTTGCACCTAAGCAGATCAAACTTGAGAGTTATTGGATATTTGACACATGAAATAAGGCTTTCCTTCCAAATTGGAGGATTTAAACTCACAATGGTGTTTCCTCCATAGGTAGGATTGGCTAAAGGACAACCCTATTAGGTGTTTCTAGCCCCCAAGGGGAAGCGTCATTTCCTCAGTACACCGTTCAATTAATATGTGTAATGTGAGAAATCAAAGTAATAGAGGGGAGAAGACTTCATAGCCAAGTTCCATGGTCAAGGGGGCCAACATGATGGGGATCCATAACTTTATTATATAGATGTGAGGAGGGATCAATTGTGGATGCATGAGTTACCAACCTATCCTTTGTGTTTCCACCCCTCTTATGTGCCATTTAATTTTTCCTAATTTGTATTTATAATAATGTTGGTAGCTCAAAGGGTTAGAGCTTGCTTTATATACTGCATAACATTTTTACTATCCCTTGATGATGAGGCATCTAATTTCCCCTATAGGTTGGGACATGCAAAGGGTTCTTTCATGATGTATAGGTGAAATGTGATCCTTAGGAAGCAGGCTATGGCCATAATGGGTGAGGTAGAGGTTAGGTGAGGATTTTTCCCTCATGCTAATGTGTATTTCCCATCCATATTTAGAATTTTTATCTTACTGTTGTGTCCATTATTTTCTCTTTCCTTTTATTCTAGATGCATAAACCACTTACGCGCAAGTTTCGAGCCCTAGCTACTTATCACAATGTGTGGGTGCCAAATATCAGAGAACCAATAGTCAGTTGAACATAAAAGAATGGAGGTGAAATATAGGGTTTATAATGTAAGATGGAAAGTGTTAAGTATGGAATTGGGATAGATGGGACACAGTATCTCAATCTAGGATTCCCAAGTAGTGTCGCTCCTATACTCATTGGGCCATTATGGGATGTCCCACTGGACTAGGGTTGAATATTAACCCCACATTTAGGGTAAGGTAACAAGGTCACAATCAAACCCCCTCCATATTCAAGGTCACCCCATAATGCATGCCAAAATCAAAAGGAACAAAAAGGCATAAACACTCGATTGGAAAATGAGTTAAGTACATTTTGATCATAAGCCCACCATTGTTCATGTTCTCCTATGAGATGGGTAACCAGTCATATGGTAGATACATGGTGGATACATGTGGCATAGATGAAAAGTGGCACGTCATTGACTAGTGGTGGTTATCAAGGGCTACTCGTTGGTTGGCTAGCTGGAAGTGAAGTGTTGGAGAACAATTCTCCTACGGGATCAACCACTTTTGGTGGGTAACATCTAGCTCCAATGCGGACATGACCTAAATGTAGAGCACATGATCCACCTACTTGAATGAGGAGTTGATGAGAACTCCAAATATCCCTAGGATCATAAACCTATAGCCTACACATTTCAATCAAACATGTTTTGGAGTATGTGTACTAGGTGTAGGGGTATCATGCATGCTTTATATTATAGTATAAATTGACACCAAAAATAAAAACTAATCTAAATGAAATGTATTATATATGAAACATGATAAAAATTATTTTATCATATAAAAAAAGTATGCAATGCACCTACAATACTATGTTGATATGTATACATTGGTCAAACTATAATCATATAATTAATGCAACCAACATATTATAAAATCAATATGACTCCCTTTTCCCATATAATTAATCATGGAATAGTGCAAACCCATCATGAAAACTATCTATATGGTATTCATATGTTGAATCTCAAGGGTAAGGGGTGGGTAAACAAGAATACCATGCTTCCTAAAAAGAAGTCATGGATGATGTGATCTAAAAATTGTCATAAATAAT
>APFE031548221.1:0-74782 GCA_000404065.3 Pinus taeda
GAAAAGATTGCCGGATTTTTGTCGTTTCAAATTCGATATTGGAAATAAAACGACATGTCCTTGATCGCTTTTTACTTTTCAGGTCAAAGACACTAACTATGAAAAATATCCTTGGTCGCAAGATCAAGCGGTTCTCCTAGGTATTATTTTATACTTTTTCGGGCTTAGGAGACACAACTTTACGAAAAAGTTCAATCTGGAGTCTCCTAAGTTTTTCAGACTCTCTAAATATGAAAAACACCGAGTTTCTCCTATACTGGACTCGTTAAAATTTCACAGTAAAGGGCCTGTTCTATTACAAACAGGAACGACCACTCCTTCTTAGGGTTCGAATCAAAAACTAAGTTGGACTCATCCGAAGGATGAGCTTACAAACAAGCATATGTTATCCTCCTCAAGCTTGTAAAAATAAAGAGGTACTTGCCAGAAATGGTGGGGGAAAAATGAGAAGAATGAGCCTATTTGATATCCTTTTGTCTCAGAAATAAAACCTTACTACCACTCTTGAACACGACACTTATTCATTCACCTGGGTTGGGAAATCCCTTGTCTCACAGTTGACCAAGATCATTTGACATCTTTAGCCGGGTTATGGGAGTCGACTTTGAGTCATTCGTCACCAAACCATCTGTCGTGTCGTTTGTGTTCAAGAGGTCTGTAAACAAAACATTCAACCACAAAATACCTATCATTCATCATTGAGTCAGTCCTTGCAGAAACATTTCTTCAACTTGAACTATGATTTCATGTTGTGGGCTTGCCTGCGACGGGTCGCTTTCTATCGACATCAGCACATTATCTAGAGAGTTGACTTAGAAATCGTCAGTACCACTGAATCTGCATGCATCAATGGCAGTTTTCTCGCCTTCGACGTCAACTTTCATCATTGACTTGCGATCGAAGGATTCCATGAAATGTTCGACACCGACTCATTCATTCACATCTCATGGATTGTGCTGGGTACTTTGAGAACCATTGACATTACTGGTGGTCTCTCTAACGCTTGTTAACAGTTTACATCATTGACTGGTAATCAAGTGGTTTCTACCATGTTCGACATCGACTCATTTATTTGCATGGCTAGAATCGTACCAATTCGGGAAGTAGAGATGAAGACCCTGGATCTAGTTTTCACCATCCAGGCTGCGAGGAGTTTTGTATTCATTATGTTGTAGAACAATTATAAACAGATGGCTGCGTCCATACTGTGTCTACACGAGTCTATGATTATGATGTATTATGAAATCATTCCTGTATCAGAATAGTTAGTCTGTTAGTTAAAGTTTGATCTGAGTATGGGAATGCCTACCTCAGCGATGATATAATCTTATACATGTATTTTGTGTTGAAAATTGCAGGTTCTAACCAGGCTCTCCACGAGATAATCCTTGAAATGATAAAGTACTTCACCCTTCCTAGATGATATAAAACCCTTATCTATTACAGGGTTCGCACTTTAGGGGGCAATCTGTTACACTGAAATTTGTCACCATGACTATCTGCAGTTAATATGGCTCCATCAATAGTCATATTATCCTCCTTGTCAAGCCTTATACCTCTGCTCTCCATGTCAAACTTCAAAAAAGAGAAAAAGTCATTAAAAATCATGTTTATCTCTGGGTACGCAGGTTCTCTCTACCTTGCCTGCGTGTACGCATCCCAAGCTCAATGTAACTGCGTACTTGTACACTCTGTAAGTCAAGGGATGGGTGCGTACTCCTGTAAAGGTCAAAAGGCGCAAGTTTCATCTTAAAAAGTTACTTGTGGTCACTTCTAGAGCCTTCTAGAAGAGTGTTTGACGTGTATGAGCGCCTCCAGATGGTTCATGCATCCCTATGATAGAGGAACTTATCCCATCAAGAGAGGAGCTACCCCATCCAAAAGAGGGAGTATCCCATTGGTGTTGGAACTGAATAACTTCCTCTAGAACACTATAAATACAGGCATTGGGCCAAAGGAGGGGAGGTTGAAAGCTGAACATTCTAAAGGGTAAATGCTGCTGGAATTAGGACTTCCATTTGTTGACTTGTGAGGAGAGATCACTATCCTTCCTTGTGGCCATAGTGGGAGTGGGTGAGCTTGTCAAAGTAGAGGAAATCTCTTGCTGGACCCTGGGAGGAGCTTGCACAACACCAAGGCTCAGGTTTTAATGGTTCCTTTTTGATTATTTAATACAAATAAGTCCATTCTTCTCAATGATTTGTTGTTAATGAATTATTTCATGTACTCCTTGGTCTATGTGATGAATATGCTTTGTTTTATGATGAATATTCAGGTGTTATGTAATCGTTTGCTTTGTTAGTGTATGCAGGTCTTAAAGTGAAGGAGGAGCTCATCTGGATCAGCAAGGCTGGACTGCTACAACAAGCGTTGGACCTAAGGTAAGATCGGAAAACACTTGATCTCTCATAGAATAACGTGCGTTTAGAGAAGGATTGCTCTTGTTTGGTTTGTTTGTCACTAGAGAGTCTTAGACTCCTAGGGAGGTTAGGTTTGTCCGCAAAAATAACTCTTTCCGCATGACAAGGTTGATGGCTGTTGTGTTTCACTTGATGAAACTGCTTCTTTACTTCTCTGCCCCATTGTCTTAGTGTTATTTATTTCCTTTGATGTAATGTTCTCCTCCTGTTCAGACACCAGATTCAATTTGGGCCTCTTTCTTAGCTCAAACAACTCATTTGTAGTGTGCATGGCAGAGATGGATGTCTAATCCCTGTTCCTCTTTAGATTCTTTTCTTCATTGGCAGGGGTCTGTAACACAGGATGAGCATTCATTGATTCTCCTAGTTCTGGAACCTGTAGGAAAGAGCTCTGGTCAATTTTTTTTTTAAGATCAATTAGTGTGTTCTTAACATCCACAACTATGTTGTCCATATCAATCAATGTATTCTCCACCCACTCAAATTGGTTGGCAAACTGTTCAATGTCTCGTCTTGGGTGGTGGATGTATGGTCCCAACTTGACCTTAAGTCTCAACTTGTTTATGACCCCATGAGGGTCATACTGCCATATGAAGTTGTTTCTGAATTTCATCTATTGTAGTAACCTATCGGCCTCTGGTCCAACATCTCTATTGTTGCAAATGAATGGGCCCAATTGGTTTTTCACCTTGAATAGGGTTTTCTTCCTAGTAGATAGGAAGTGGACCTCATCAGATTTGATGATTTGTTTGAAATATTCAAGGGAAAATATCCTCATAGGGAAGTATTTTGGCAATTTATAAGGGGCTAACTGGCAGCCATAAACTCTGATCTCAGTGTGGTTCTGGTAGACGTACCAGTCTCCCACCTTGTTGTTCTGTGCCAATTATAGCACTCTCTTAATGTCTTGGCTGATTCTAGGATGAGTATTAGAATTCAGCATGTTCATGACAGGGTATACAAAGGAATCTCTCCTTTCCCCTGGTGTCCAACTTCTGGATGCTCATAGGGAACTTATCTGCCTAGTAATACAAAAAAATATAAAACAACACTGAAGAGTATTTGAAAAATCTTTAAGTGGGTAGTCTGGAGAATTGTTCATGCATTCTGTCTGCAATGAATAGAGCATAATCATACATGATAACAGGAGGCTTGCTTGGAGTGAAAATGGACAAGAAGGCTAGGGTGACCTCATCCACATGCTCATCTGATGTGTATCCTAGGATGAATGAGAGCATGGTGATTATGTGTCTGCCAATTTATGAGAAAATGGTGGCAGCATAGTGTAGAAATTTTGAATAATAAACACATATTCAACAGAGATTATCCCGATTATACACTATTGCGGAATACATGCATAATACATAACCTCCTCTACGTTGATCATCAATTTAGCAGCATCAAAAACAATGAAACATCAATAGCATGCACACATTAACACAATATGTAACCCGAGGAAAGCTTATAGCTGAAAACCCCACACTATCTGTATATTAATGATTGAGAACATGTAACAATACATAGTACAATACTCCTCTCAAGTACTCAGTACTATCTCCACCTGTTACACACAAAACTAGCTCAGATCCGAACAAGTCACAGGTTAAAATCTTCTCTGCTACTCTGCCTGCCTCTATTGCACAACCCTGCAAGAGAATGAATGATGAATGGCTGATCCAAACTCCTATTTACCTTGTGAAAATCACTCACACTAGAAATCACGTGAGCACATGTTATTCTACTGGGCATATGTTGTTCAATACTCATTGGCATACTCAATACATTGCTTGTGCAAGATCTCATGCACAACTATAGTCACAAATGATAGCAATCTAAACCTCTAACACCTGTCTCCACTGAACTGTACATGCACTGAGTTAACTAATGTATTCTTCAGTTGAATTATGAGTTAATAATTAGTGAATTAATTTAATCAATTAATTCACATCACTCATCACTAGTCTATTTGTAGTTAGACTAATTACAACTAGTTTAACCAAGTAAACTGAACAGAACTCCATCAACTCCACATCCAACTCCATAGAACTCACATGCATGAGTTCTAACTGATGTCCTGCATGCAATAGCTCAACTGACTCATAAGAAAAGCGTATTTCCTTCTGACAGCTGCATGTGCCACATCTGTAGCTCAAACTGAAGTGCTCCAAGAGGATAAGATAAAGTTTATAGTCTAAATATTATTATGAGACAATAATATTTGACTTTTCTATTTTTAACCTGGCAGTCTAAAAATAGGCTTTGATCACTCTTGTTATGAACCAAAAATAGAAGTCCATCTATTTTTCCCAACATGACCAATCATCCATAAACAACATTCTGCAACTCATAGACCATGATCCATATGTCTAAAAATAGACTTTGCGCCATAATTTTCCTGTGGGCCCACTTAGTGAAGGCGACTCCTTTCCACTAAGCTCCATCATCTTGTTGCATTCTCAACACTCCCTCTCAACAAGATATGGATCATCTGCAACCCCTATCCTGCAACTCTGGAATGTTCTGCATGCAACATGATTCTCCGCTCCACTTGCTCCAACAACACTTGGAACAAAAACACTCCCAACTGACCACTCTGTTGGGCTAGGAACATACTCAGATGTTGAAGCTCTACCTGCTGCTGACAAGTGCTCCCTCTCTGACATCTACGCTACTGCAACATCTCCATGCATCTCGCACCATTGCACACTTCTCTGTGCCACCTAGCACTGTGCAAAACACTTGTGCCTCTCGCATTGCTGCAGCCTGCTAGCTATGCATTGTCCTGGGATTCCCTACACTATCGCTCTCTCTGCCACTCCATCCGCATATATCTCTACCCAATCAGTCAGTTCCTGCTACTCCACATCGGGGCTCCCGTAGCAAGGTCTCATCCAAGAGGTTGGGTACCTCGAGGATCCTGCCCCTCCTCCTTGGGACAATCAATCCACATCACCCCACCTCCTACCTGGAGGTATGGCTGCATGCGATCCCTCTGCCCACCTGGCTCGAAGTTTCCCCCCACTGGAGGTCTCTGCATGAGTAGATGTCTCTACTCAATCTCATCTCAGCTTCCCTTGTTGTGGCTGCTCCACAACCTCCTGAAGCTGTTGCACCAATCGTGGCTCCTCCACAATCATCTAAGACTTCTTCTGGCTCTGCATGTTCATAGGTAATATAAGCTCCCTCTTAACCACCAAGTCTCCATCTGTTGCCTTGCTACTCAAGGCTTTGCATGCATCTACATGCAACTGATAAAGGTTCCTGACTCGAACCCCTAACTTCCGGGTTTCTCCAGTTGTCTTGCTGCGCAGGAAAGCCTTTCCCTTGCTGAAGACAACATCATATCCCTTGTCTTATAACATCACCACAGAGATAAGATTCTTCTTCAATCCTGGAACATGCATCACTTCCTTCAATCTGAAGGGTTTACCAGAATCCCTCTCAAAGGAAATGGTACCGATACCGGTCGCACTGTATCTACCATCATCGCTCATCTTGATGTGCACTCCAAGATCTTTCTCATCCAGATCAGAAAACAAATCTCGATCTCCTGTCATGTGAGAAGACGCACCACTGTCCAAGAACCACACCGATCCCATCACACTTGAAACCAAGCATGCGATCAATGAAAAATCAAGCTCAAACTGCGAGGCTAGAGCCTCTCCTGCTGCAGATCCAACAACTTGCTTGTTCTTCTTCTTCTGTGGACAATCTGTGGCATCTCCATTCTCAACTTTGATGTTTCTGAGTTTATCCTTGAGTGCCATTCCACCAGCTCAAAACTCAACCGCTTCTGATCTAAAATTCGTGAGAACAAAGTATTTCTCGTATAGAGATTGACTGTATGGGCTTTTACCAAATATCTCACCTTCCAAAAGAAGGATGAATCCATAGGCTACCTGGCCCAATTACAGACTCTTCCTGAAGAAATAAAATGTAATCACTTTCTGAATAATAGATCTGATGATCAATCCTCGCTTTGATATCCTGTAGAACTTTTTCTACAAATCAACCAGCTTTGATACCATTTAGAAATTCTTCTACAAATCAGCTAGCTCTGATACCATGTATAAATTTTGAATAATAAACACATATTCAACAGAGATTATCCCAATTATACACTATTGTAGAATACATGCATAATACATAACCTCCTCTATGTTGATCATCAATTTAGCAGCATCAAAAACAATGAAACATCAATAGCATGCACACATTAACATAGTATGTAACCCAGGGAAAGCTTACAGCTGAAAACCCCACACTATCTGTATATTAATGATTGAGAACATGTAACAATACATAGTACAATACTCCTCTCAAGTACTCAGTACTATCTCCACCTATTACACACAAAACTAGCTTAGATCTGAACAAGTCACAGGTTCAAATCTTCTCCGCTGCTCTGCCTGCCTCTATTGCACAACCCTGCAAGAGAATGAATGATGAATGGCTGATCCAAACTCCTATTTACCTTGTGAAAATCACTCACACTAGAAATCATGTGAGCAAAGGCTATTCTACTGGGCATATGTTGTGCAATACTCATTGGCATACTCAATACATTGCTTATGCAAGATCTCATGCACAACTATAGTCACCACTGATAGCAATCTCAACCTCTAACACCTGTCTCCACTGAATTGTACATGCACTGAGTTAACTGATGTATTCTTCAGTTGCATTATGAGTTAATAATTAGTGAATTAATTTAATCAATTAATTCACATCACTCGTCACTAGTCTATTTGCAGTTAGACTAATTACAACTAGTTTAACCAAGTCAAACTGAACACAACTCCATCAACTCCACAGAACGCACATGCATGAGTTCTAACTGATGTCTTGCATGCAATAGCTCAACTGATTCATAAGAAAAGCGTATTTCCTTCTAACAGCTGCATGGTAGCTCAAACTGAAGTGCTCCAAGAGGATAAGATAAAGTTTATAGTCTAAATATTATTATGAGACAATAATATTTGACTTTTCTATTTTTAACCTGGCAGTCTAAAAATAGACTTTGATCACTCCTGCTGTGAACCAGAAATAGAAGTCCATCTATTTTTCCCAACATGACCAATCATCCATAAACAACATTCTGCAACTCATAGACCATGATCCATATGTCTAAAAATAGACATAGTCTAAATAGACTTTGTGCCATAATTTGCCTGCGGGCGCACTTAGTGAAGGCAACTCCTTTCCACTAAGCTCCATAATCTTGTTGCATTCTCAACACATAGGGTGGGGTATCTGTAGGAGTATGGTGGTCTTCAATGATGAAATTTTGGAAGATTTGCTTGATTTTCACCTGGTCTAATGTGATGTATAAGTCCAATAGGTTTCCAATGGATAGAGGGGTCTGATTAGGACTAGATTGGATTTGTAGCATTTGGTTGATTGACTCAGGTGTAATGGTGAATAACAATTGCTGATTTGGGGCCATAATAACCCTTTGGCTAGGGATATAACAAGCATGACAAAAATGTACAATATCAGGGAATGGGTGAACTTCTGGGAATAGGTATTTGGGTAAATTGGATTCCCAAAGGTGGATGTCATTTGCATGGTTTAGAAATCTGTCCTTACTCCAATAGTGGAGCTTTAGAAGGTGGGTTGGAGTTGCAGTGTCTTTTATTTCGAAATCCCTGTCTACTAGGGCCAAATGGTCAATTTCCAGGTGAGGGGTTTGTTATCACTCAGGTTGTCCCTAGGCTCCTGTAGGGATACGGCTGAGGTAACCACAAACCAATCTTTGGATTGCAGGTTCTAGCCCACCTGCAATCAGAGAGGGCTCTCTCTTAATGATTCAACTTTGTTGATGATTTTAGGCTAGCTTTTGGCTCAGGGATTTTTTGTTTGTGTTTGGATGGAAGGAAAATACTTTCAGGAAGAGAGGCAATTCATGAAGTGATAAGTTTCAAACCATTGGGCATGGAGTCATGGGTTAGGATTATTAGTGTGTTTTCTTGGTCATAAGAGAAATATGAAGTAGGATAGCTGCTCATAACACAATGTTCAGACTAAAAGGATGAATGATATGTAAGGAATGAGAGGCACTTAAGAATCTCTCACTCAGCTTAACAGAGGGAAGGATGATCTCTATCTAGGGGCAATGAAGAATCCCTGGATAATTGTTTAAGGTTAAGGCAAAAATGAGCCAAGTGGAATTCATATTTATGCCTAAATAGAGGAAAACATAAAGAAACAACAGAAATTGAGCATAGAGTGTATTTAAACAAATTCTAAGCTAATCTTCTTTTCTTCTGTTTAGATGGTAACTTATGAAATGGAAAACAGAGTTAAGAAGCACTTATTGAGTTATGTAATAGCACGAGAATTCCATAATCACTCTTCAACCAGTAAACACAGTGAACAATCCATTCTCCAAAGCTCATAAGCAGTCTTTGATTATAGAAACTATCAGGTATTAGAGTGCGAGTCTCTCCTGGAGCAAAATCAGCTAAAGATAGTTTGCTGACCACCAACGAACCAACCCTTAATCCAGTATTCAAGGCTATTTTTATAGTGAAAATATCTCAAACTATTTATTACAATTGACCTAAAACAGGTCTGCAAAAAGAGCTTTCTAAACCTAAACTTTTGCCAAAGTTAAATGTAGGTAAATATCTATTGAACTGTGTCAGGGGTAGCTGGATCAAAAAGAGTGCAATGTGGCCCTTGGAGGCTCGATGCAGTACTGCTGGAATAACTATGCTTTGGGATCTGCAGTTCTATTCTGGTGCGAGTTAAATGTGCAATAACCATGATTTGAGAGTTTTGAGTGGCCTCGCCCTCTTTTTTGACTTTGCTGGAAGGTATTTAATTTTCTCCTGCTTTGGGCCGCTGTTAAGATGTTCGCTGATACTCTTTGCCGCTACATTGATGGTCTCTGCCGCTTACTGATACTCTTTGACGTGCTTTCTCTCTGTAGATTTGATCTGATACTCTTTAATCTCTGTCTTTGGCCTCTTCGTGTCTTCCAATCAGTTTAATTTGGCAAAATCGGGCAATTTCAGGCCTTTTCGGTGCAAAACGGGCTAAGGAATCAAAAGATTCCCTAAAGATTCCCCAATATGGCCTAGTTTCCATAGTGATGCACGATTAGCGCTAATCGCGCATCGAAAACTGCCTCCGTTTCTCATTCCGGAGCTCCGAAGCTCGACTTTTGCTCTTGCCCGAATTTTCGGTTTTTTGGTTGCTGACGTCAGCAGCACGGTGGATGACGTCAGCATGGTGACGTCAGCAGTGGGGTCCTTTGGTATAGATGTGACGTTAGCATGCTGACGTCATTAAGGTGACGCGACAGTACGGCGAGGCGATGTGGCAGGGTGACGTGGGCCGGGCGCAGGCTGGCTGAGGTGACGTGGCAGGCGACATGGCAGGGTGAGGTGGCACTCCTGTTACGTGAGGGGAGGGCGGTTTTCCTGGGCATCGGACTGCCTTTGGTACGGAGGTGGTTTCTGTCAGGGGCGGCCTGATGCAATGGGAGGCTGCCACCTGTCCCGATGTACGACGGTAAAACCGTCGGACATTGGGTGGTAACCTACCACCATAATCGGGCGCGCGATGTGATCAAGGACCGTCGGATCTGGGGGAGGAGATCCGACGGTGGACGGGAAAGGGAGATGCGCAGGGTTTAGCAAAGGCGCGCGCGCGTTAAAGGCTTAATGTTTCGCGGCGCGGTGGGTTTTTAACTTTAGAAAATGCGCAAATGTGTTTTGCGCGGTGGAAACTTATCAAACAAAAATTAATAGTTTTCACAGAAGAATGCGCGGGGAGGGTTATTAGCATTTGGAAAGGGTTCCCTTAGTGTTTGGAAGGGGTCCAGACACTTGGGAGTGGAAATGTTTTGCAGAGGGAGGGTTCTTACTAAAGTCCAGGTGACTTAGTAATTCCCAGTGAAGTATTTATGGTTATATTTCAACTAGGGGAAGGGGATATTTACATAAGGGGGTTATCTACATAGTTTAGCATGGGGATAGGGAAAATATAGGGAGTTAAATAATAGTGTTAGTAGTTAATATGGAGATGACAAGAAAGCGCTAAGCTTCAGAGATCTTAGGCTTCAAAAGGGGAGATAGAACCTTATAGAGAAAGGATGGATCCTCTTTGAGTGAAGCAGGTCTTCACCCAGGCTAATGACATGAAAAATGATGAAACTAAGAGATATCAAGCAGATCGTGACCTCTTTTGGGGAAATTAGTTAATGATTTTGGGGAGATGGAGAAAGGGAAGTTAGTTATGCATGTTTTGAGCTCTTTCACATAAAACTGCCTGGTGATTGTGTCCTGAGTAGAGATGACACCCTGAAAACATAGAATTGATCAAAAATCAAGATTCTGCAACCTCAAAACTACCTACCTAGCCTACTTACCTAACATTTTTTCTTCTTTTGGTTTGGGTGCACTTAGACTTGCAGACCCATCATTCAATTTTTCTTTTTATGCCTTCCTATCTACAAACTAGCCTTTTTTCTTCCAAGGGCCCAGATTAAGCAGTTGGGCTCCTTTGATTCTCTACTTATCTAAGAATCTGCCAAGATTAAGCTGTTTGGACAGATTTTTCATTCTCTATATTCTAAAACAGGAAATTGAAACCTAGGGAGACCAAGATTAAGCTGTTTGGACCTCCCTTTAGATGAAAATTTGTACAAAAATGAAATGACTCTTCAAAATTGGAATGCAGTAGATGAACTTTGAGTAGCATTCTCTCGTGGCCTCTTTTTTTGTGACTGTTAGCAAATATGGAGCATTGAAGCATGCAAAGTATGATATATTTGGCCTGTAAAAATGTCCATCATGAAACATGAGTAACCTGCTGCAGCAGGAGGCTAATAGATCTCATGGCCAGACATGCTGGCCAATCATAGATTTCTTTCTCTGATGCCTTCTTTGAGTCATTCAACCGTCAGGAGATGGTCTTCACGAAGTATCCATACATTGGGATGGATTTCCGAGGCAACTCAGATTTGGCATTACCTGCTGGAGCAGTGGAGTGTTATAGGTAAAATGATTTAACTATATCTTTGTTTATCAGTTTTATAATTTTTTTGTGCTTTTAAAGTTATCAAGACTAATAAAACTCATATATTTGTGTAGATGTTGGGCTAGTGCGACCAGCGGCACACCCAAGGGTGACAGCTGATGTTCTAGTAGGAGAGGCTGTAGGGAGGGCTATCCTTTGCAATCTGGACATAGCGGAGACCCTGGCAGTGCTGCAGGATTAGATCGAGGGTGTCACTCTTGGTATTCAAGATGTGAGGACCGACAAGTTACCTCTGAGGTTACAGCGCCATACTACTGGCATGCCGAGTCGATGGACTAGGCTCTTGCGAATGATCACACAGGCGGTGACATGTTATCACTAGCACCATTAGTCTAGGGTGCTTTTCTATATTCATTTTTGAGTTTCTTACTCATATGACCGATTTTGTCTTGGACACAAAACATTTTGTAAAAACTATAAACAGTTATGTATTTTTGATTTTTGGAGTTTTAATTTGGTTAAGTTATGTGATCCTGATGCAAATGTTAATGTGAAATTCTTTTCTTTACAAATGCTGCAAATGTCTATCTAACACATAATTTTCTAATGAATCAGTTAATGTGTTTAAGTTTCTGGAAATGTGTTGATATTGAATGGAATCAAACCTTCTTTCCAAAATCCTGACTCTTAGGAACATACGATAAATAATTGGCTTCTTAATGGAATAGACGTCAGTGAGCTATAGAATGACGAGTTGTGAATCTAGCCTGACAACAAGTCAGTGTATGCCATGCAAAATAGCATCAGAGAGAAGCTCAATTAACGCGCTATACTCAGCGATTTTAATCTTTGATTGACCAATACATATCCCCCTGAAACTCACTAACTTGACGCTTGGAGCAAAAATGGCCCAGGCTGTGGAAGATAGGTTCCACGTACTATGGCTAGCTTCATTGGTGTACCCAACGAATGTTTCCAAAAGGTCTTAAATCTGCAACAAATGAAAAATGGATTACCTAACCAAAATGACAGCTCTTAACGAAAACAAAAAATGTAACAAAATCATATCTATAAAGAGATTACTACACTTAATCAAGCATAGTAACACTTAAGATGCAACCCGTTTCGGGGTTGCGATAGTGGAATCCCATTGTAATCCGCCAGCTCATAGGCTCCTTTTGTCAATACTTGTTTAACAATGTAGGGTCCCATCCACAATGGTTCGAACTTACCTGCTTCCAATTTATCAGAGTCCTGATCGTACAGTAAGACCAGGTCACCTTCTGAGAAGACACGAGGCTTGACATTTTTGTCAGATTGTGCCTTGACATGTTTCTTATGAGCTTCGTTAGCCAACATGATGTTACGACGGGTTTCATCCAAGTGGATTAGTTCCAAGAAACGAGCATCTTCCTCCAAAGTTTTAGGAAGTAGATCGATTGCGAGCTTGAGTGATGAAATTTTCGCACTAAATTGGTAAGACAACTTCCAGATTGTACACCAATTAAAAGTGCGTAAATCTGGTCCCATTTCTTACCAATACCCTATATGCCCATAGAGTTGAGTACATGATTAAATGCCAATTCCATTTGTGGACTCCAATCATCCTTTGCAGCATGCACTTCAGGACTTTGTTGATTTCCTCAAATTGTCTATTAGACTGAGGATAATATGGAGTAGAACTATCGTGGGACAATCCTAATTTGGAAGTCAATTCAACCATCATGCAATTGGGAAAATGCAATCCATGATCTGTGACTGTAGCCTATGGAACACAAAATCTAGATATTACATGATTGAAAAAGAAAAGAGCAGTCATTTTGTCGTTGTTGTTTAATGTAGGCATTGCCTCAGCCCATTTCATAAAATAGTTGACAGTAACTATGATATACCCATGCCCCCTGGCCTCAGTGGGGTTACATGTCATGAAATCAATGCCCCATTTGGCGAATGGCCCAACAGCAACTACTGGATGCAGTGGTTTAGGTGGTAATCTAGTTTTGCGGTCGAAACTCTGACAAGCATGGCAACTTCTGACTGCAATTATGCAATCTTTAAATATTGTGGGCCAGAAGTAACCAACTCATAAGATCTTTTGTGCAGTAGCGTAGACAGGTAATTTCCCCCCACACGCGCCTAAATGACAGTCATTCAGGACTTTTTTGGCCTCCTCATGCATGAGGCACCTTCACAAAACTGTATCAACACCACGATGATAAAGTGTATCACCGATGATCATGTAGTCGTTTTCTTGGTGTCAAATACATTGTTGTTCAGACCGAGAGGTGTTAGGCCTAAAGGTTTGGGTTTTGAGATAGATCAGTATATCTCCGTACCATGGATCACTTGACAATATCAGAAATAGAGTTTCATCCACGATTGATGCTTTAGATGTTAAATCATTGGACAATGATGGGAGGTCACAAAGTAACTCTGCGAAGACGAGAGATTTCTTTGATTTGGATTTGGTGAATTCCAGATGAAATTCTTGCAAAATGGCTATCCATTTGTAATATTTGCCCCCTAGCAATTGACATGACAGAATGTATGTCATAAGGTTGCAATATGACAATATGGTAGTTTTGCGAAAGAGTATATAGTGTCGAAATCTCTATACTACTTGAACAGCTACTAAAGCCAGCTTTTCAACATAGGAGTACTTGCTTTCTGTATCATTTAAATTGTGGCTTAAATAATACACAAAATGTTCTATTCCATTGTCTTCTTGCACTAAAACCATGGCGATGGTTGTATTTGTAGCTGCGAGATACAAGTTAAAGTCTTTTTGATAGTCAGGAGCATACATTAATGATGCTTTTACTAGGGAATCTTTTAAAGCATCAAAGGAAGCTTGCGCAACCTGATCCCAGTTGAAGGGTACTTCTTTTTTCAAATGACGTGTATAACCTTTAGCAAGTTCGACATAATTTGGAACGAACCTCCTTAGAAAGTTTGCTTTCCCTTGGAGTTTCTAAATCTAAAGCAAATTCGAATGTGGAGGCATGTCTATGATTGCCTAAACCTTACATGGGTTGAGTCGAATTATGTCCTTAGAAACTACGAAACTAAGTAATCGACTAGAACCAACACAAAACACACACTTGTGTGGATTTAGTCGTATCTTGTAGTGTTGGCAATGTAGAAATATGGCTCTCAAATGCTATGGATGATTAGTCCACTTTCACGAATGAGCCAGTAGATTGTCGAGATACGGTTGAACGATGTGCTTGATGTCATGAAAGGCATAGTTCATTGCTCTTTGAAAGGTTGCCCCTGTGTTCTTTAAACTAAAAGTTAGTTTACAGTATGTGAATGTGCTCCATGGACAAATAAATGTTGTCTTTGACTGGTCCTGTGGGCGGATATTGATTTGATTGTATTTAGAAAATCCATCTATGAATGAAAAGATTTGGCATCTGGCACATTCATCAATTATCTAGTCAATGAAGGGTGTCGGGTAGTTGTCCTTTGGAAACGCTTGATTTACATCCCTATAATCGACGCACACTCTAATTTTTCCTTTCTTTTTCATCACAGGAACAATATTCGATACCTAATCAGTGAGAGGAATGGGGTAAATGAAACCAAGATTTAAAAGTTTTTCAACTTTTGCCTTAATGGAAGCAGCTTTCTTTGGGTGAACCGGTCAAAGCCATTGTCGTACTGGTTTGACATCTAGATACATCTTGATTATATGTTCAACAATACTTGAGTCAATGCCTAGCATTTCTTCATATGGCCATGCAAAGACATCTCTGAATTCACGAAAGAGAGTGCAGTATATTTCCAATTCTGAAGTAGAACAAGATTTTCCAACATGAATATTCTCTACAACGTTACGTTTGGTCGAGATATTAATGGCGATAGTTTCTTCAATATTGGATAGATTTCACTCGAAATCCATCGTATTTACAGTATTTGATAGAAAATCAAAAACTAAAGGATGATGAAGGTCGCTAGAATAATCTTCGCTGTTATCTTGAAGATGGGAACAATGGTGGTAATATTCCCATGGTACCTCTCCTATCATCATCGACCGAATGATTCCTTCAACTGTAGAATGTATACAAGACCAAGGATCGGAAGAGGTGCCATACTCTAGAGACCTGTCTATCCAAACACTTGCTGAGTTTTGATTTCGGTTTGCTGCCTAGGCCCAGAAAATTAATTACTACAAAATTTCTATGGGGCTTGCAGGCAACACCTAGCGATGATCCACACTATTAAAATGTTCAGAGTTCTTCTTAATATTTGATGATATAGAATATATCATATGACAGGTTTCCACTGTGGCCACTTCCGCCAAATTACTTGGAGGCAGGGGGGCAAAAGCACCCATTAATGAATGGTCTTTTAGGAGACCTACTTTGAAATTTCAAAGCGATTGAGGACTTCCATGGATCAATGGAATGCTTCTAGTAGCTTGTGAACTATTGGGGAAAAAGGTTAGTTGCTCAACGAATATAATTCCACCTTGAAAGGGAAATGCAATCTTTCTAAAATATGTTGACACAACAGCAGCCATAGCATAAATCCAGGGCTTGCCTAGTAAGATATTGTAGTCAAGGTTTCCATTAATGACCTCGACTTCAATTTCTATTGTCTTGCCCCCCAGTTCAACTTGGAAGTTACTTAAAATTCCATATGGCGTATATGTTCTTCCATTGAATGATTTTAATGTCTTTGATGATCATGACAAGGGTGGTGAGCCTAAAGTTTTCCAGCAAATCAATGACATAATATAGGTAGATGCCCCCTCATCAATGATTTTTCGATGAACAATTTTGTTGAGGATTTTACCTATATAAGGAAAGCAAGTTGGGCCAGTAACTGAGTTTCGTATCCTTTATGGTTAAAGGCCACAAGATTGTAATCCGTTGGGTCAATCCCACCTATTGATAATAACAAAGCCTGTTTTTTGGTGGGGAAATTCTGCAGTACTTCAAGCGTCGACATAGCGGATGGCGATTGAGCCAGATCCTTGACTATATTATAATTCTATGCTTCTTGAGCACAAGGATTAAACATCGATTTATGTACTATTTCCTTTGGTGGCTTTATATTTAATTTAAGAATGATGGGCAAAACAACTTCTGGCAAAGTTTTTGTCAAACTACTGGGTTGATCTATAGCCTTGTTGTTCGACGACTGTGGATTCCCATAATCTTTATTCCTTGTCATTATCAATGCATCACTTTGTTGTTTCGAGATGGATAACATAAGCACTTGGGATGGGGAAGCATGATTGATGGCAACCAGATTAGTTTCTGGGTTCGTAAATGGATTCGTTAACACCGCTAAGGTACTTGAAGTCTTTACAAACTTTGCAACCTCAGTGCGATGTGGACAATCTTTCATATGATGCTTGTCGTTACATATTAAACATGGATAACAATGAGGTGGTTTCTTTTGCCCAACAAGGTTTCCAGAAGATTTCTCAGGAGATGAATCTTCCTATTTCTTCTTTTTGTTTTTCCCTTTCTTTTTGCCCCCTGGTTTCTTTGGTTATTTGCCTTTGTCAGATGACACGGCATTAACCTTCAAGGCAAGAAGTTTGTCATTTGCTTTTTGACTAGAAACTGCAAGGGATTTACCAGATAGAGCCTTTGCAATTTGCGTGCTTGAGGTACCGATCATGCCATCACTGATGTGAGAGTCCCTGTTTGATTTAGGAGGGGAAGGAACAAAAAATTCCAGTCTAGGAGCATCTGGAATTTTGTCGTAAAGCGTGTCAGACTGAGTATAGATCAAGTCCAAATATTGTGCACGAGCAATAACTTGCTCTTCAGTGACAACTCCTCCCTTTGCCACATATTTAGTAATAGAAGGTAATAGTGACTTAATAAACCACTAAGCTAGAAGCTAATTAGGAACATACGTCTTTACCATTCGATGACGACGTCGCCACTCATGAATATGATCACATATGTGAGTAGCTATTGTTTGTTTAAAGTTTGTAAGGAGTTCTATTCCCGTTTTGTACCTTATGGGTGACTGAAAGTGGGTTAGAAAAGTAGTGGCAAGGGCACTGAAGTTATCAAATGAAGCTCTAGGCAATTCAATATACCATTTCACTGCTAGACCAGTTAGCGTTCACTAGAAAAGGCGAAGCCTAATCGAATCATCATTTAGGGTGTTAAACAACACTTTTAGTGGTTAAAGAGCCCTTGGTTTATCGAAATATATGATTGGGGTTATGGTGCCCAAATATGTCTATAACACTTTATAAATTATATTTAATGCTTACACTAAATTTAACTTTATAGAACCTAACCTATGTGCATCCCTATCCTGCACAATGTTGTTGATAATTCAATGGGGAAATGAATATGTTAATTCTCTTAAATTAATAACTGATTATGTTACCTTTTACTTATTAGCTTTGTTCTTTATTATTCCAATGTGCAATACATCAAAAAACTACCAAAATAGTAAGAATAGTGACATAGTATATAGGTTTCAAGCCATGGCCAAAACCCCTCGTCTTGAGGGGAAAACTTGTAAATCTCTTATTTATCATTCATATCTTTCAATTGAAGAATACCATGACCTATACTTATACAAAAACATTCAAACATCAAGTCTACCACAACCTCTTGTTGTAATCTCCTTGATCTCCCAATAGATCTGAAATTCTACTCCCCAACAACTGCTGCTGCTTCTCGAGGAGACTTCAATCTCCCTCGAATAGCCTTCCTCTTGACTTCACTTGCCTTGACTTGAGTTCTAGGGTTATTAAGATTCCCTAAGAGACCTTTTCCTACCTTCCCTTCTCTTTTACTTCCAAAATCAAACCACTAGAGATCCTAGCCCAGAAACCCTAACTTCGATCTTCCCAGAAGAATAGAATAGACCCAGAAACACTTTCTCTTCTTTGACTTCCTCTTCTTCTCACTTCCTTCTTCAATTTCTTCTTCTTCTTCTTCTTCTTCTTCACATAAGAGATGAGTGAGTGAGTGATCCAAATGTAGGACGAGTTCCCCTTATATATAGGCTTATTCAAGGTAGGATATGGCTCTTCATGTAGGTCGACTTGATGGCTCATTAGGACGACTTGATATTCGAGGTATTTTAACACGTTAAAGAAATTTTTTTTTTTCTTTAAAATTGACAATCTGTCCATAGGGTCTTCATTGTATGACAATGACTCTTATACCTATGAAAACCCTAGAAGCACTCAATGGGTGCTTGACCTATAAAATAGAAGAACTTGAGCATGAAACCCATGCTCCAATAATAATAATAATAATTTCTTGTTCATTTTATATTTACAAGAATACACTTCATACTTATGAAGACTGAACCTAGTTGCACATTTTTCAACAAATGCTTCCTCTTTCACACACATTACCACTTTTACATAGCCGAATGTATTATCATCTTTGCACACTTCTTACACACACCTCCATTTCACATAAGACTTTTTCTACACATGTAATAATCCACACAATGGCTTTTTCACAATTGTCTTTGCACAATTTCCTCCTCAACATTATTAATTGCTTGTAAGCTCCCTATTGTGATCACAAAGACAGGAACTATTCATGTTCACTATAATAATTATGTAAAGGAATGATGGTAAAGGTTAATACCAAAATGCGAACTTTAGCTATGCACATGCCTTTGTTCCTCTGGTTTTAAACTTGGTAATATTTTTGCAAGCAAGGCACTTTTGAAAAAAACATCATCGCAAAAGTCATTATGCAAGAAAAACTCATAATGCATTGTTTAAAATTGTTGATGACCACAAACTAATAGGAATTGTGAGATGGGAATTTCTTTGTCATTTAAAAGAAAGGTTCATGTCCCACAATAGGACTACATGTAAGCATTTATTCCTTAATCATAAGAGAGATGAGTGTGGTAAATGGTAAGGAGAGATGGAAATGTATTTGATACAAAATGGAAAATTTGATGTCGTGTCACGAGATTTTTATGAATTGTTTTCCTTAGCCTCCCACCGTAGGAAATAAAAGTGTGAGGCATGAACTATATAGGGATCTATTCGTGGAGATTGGTTACACTTTTTGGAAAAGGGATGGCACATTTAGGTGAAAACAGGGAGCTCGATCGATCCATTTTTAAGTGTTTGATCAACTTGTTTGAGGGCTAAGTAATAGCTCAATTGAGAAAAAAAACAAACCCTCAAATGAGCTCATATGTAACCCAAGATACAAGAGCTTGATCAAGCATTAGGCCTGGATCGAGCTCTATGGCTCGATCAAGCCATTATTTCTTATTCAAAACCTCACATGGTCTGTGCAAGCCATTTTGCACAAACTACGAGAAAGAAGGAGCTCAATGAAGGATTTCTAAGTTTGATTGAGATGGAGGAGCTTGATCCAGATACCCACTAATCCTGCCAACATACCAAAGGATCAATCCAAGGTAGGTTTCCTATCTTTTTTGTCTCTTTTATTTAATTTTTCTTGCAAAAAAAAAAAAAATTGAAATAAAAACCCACCATACAAAAACCAAAAAAACAACCACGAAAACCACCATGTAAACCAAAAAAAACCACCAAGAACCATAAAATCCACCAAGAAAATCTATGACAAACACAAAATACAAACTAGAAAACTACCAAGAAAACCCTTGGAAACCACCAAAAAAAACTATAATTTAGGTTTTAATTTTTTTTCATTTCATTGTAGTTTTCAATATGGTAGCATGTTTATTATGAACTTTTTCTATTGTAAAAACTTTAATTTTTAATTATTTTAGATCTTAAAGTTTTTTCTTAGGAATTTAGTTATATGTATATGTATATGTATATGTATATGTATATGTATATGTATATGTATATGTATGTATGTATGTATGTATGTATGTATTATTTTTAAATTTTGAACAAATTTGACCAAAAATATGCCCAAAAAAAACCAAAACATAAAAAAGCCAAACATAACCAATAAATAAATAAAAGGAACTTTGAGATTGACATTATGAATATTGTTGCTAACGTGTACCTTTATTTATCAAAACAAGAAATTTATTTCATTTTTTTGTTTTAAATCTAAATATTTATATTGTAAATATTTTTAATAATAAATATAGTAATTTGTTTTAAATAATTAATTTTACTTAAATAAAATATTAACAAAATTAAAAGTCCAAAAGGAATGATTTTGTTATTTAGTTATATATATATATATATATATATATATGTATATATGTATGTATGTATGTATGTATGTATGTATGTATGTATAAGTTTAAGTTTCAGTAATGCATAATTGATACATACTTTAATTCCACAATGAAAAGTTCATTTAAAGCGAATAAAAACATTTTGACTTTTTTCTAATTTGTACCATATTATTTCATTATGTAGTGTGTTGGACAGAAACATTGTCTTCATGTGCTTGCACCTAGTACATATCATGTGTCAAAGTCAAACATTATAAGAACTTGTCTTCTGGAGTATTTGGTTGGCATAAAATTTTATTAGTTTTGTAAATGGGATTATTTTAATTTTTTTACATATAATTACATATTTATGCTCTCTGAATAAAATACATTATTTAGAACTAGGAAAAAGTGTGAATTTAGATTTGATCACCTCTTTCGATTGTGTTTACATGCAACTCAATACTTTGGTTGATAAATTATCAAAAAATTGACTCTAAAGTTTACGACTTCAAGCTAGATTATTCTACTTGGGTTTAGAAATGGTTTTCTTGTCAGCATTCTTTCTAAGACAACATTTTTTCTTGGATTAGTTTATATGTATTATATGTAATAATTTTGTACTCTGTGTAATATTTTAGTCAACATTTTTTCCTTGGATTAGTTTATATAGGTATTATATGTAATATGTAGAGGAATATCCTATATGCCCCCCAACCCCAAGACATCAAAGTGTGGGTGGATATGTTATACATTGTCTGGCTCGTGATAGATCACGTAGCCCAACCACAGTTTTTGTTCCACTCATAGATCCTGGCTCTAACAAAATTCGAAGCGTCAAATTCATTGTTTCTAACTCTGTCGATGATCTTGTTATAGATAGTGGACCTTCTTCACTAGTTGCAAGTACACCTCTTGCATTTTTAAATCATCTTTAAACTTTAGGTGTTTATGTCTTGAAATTGTTTTTCATTTTTAAATCATCTTCAATTGATGTGTTTGAATTTAATGTATATGTTATTATGCTTCTTAGTAAGGTGAAGCTAAGGATCGCAGTGCAATGTCAATCCCTCTGTCGAATGAAATTATAGTTAGTATCACAATTGAGGATGTTAGGGCCCAACAAACATGGATCTTACGAGAGCTAGGTAAAATCTCTGCTAGTTCGCCTACTAGGCATAGTTTTCCTTTGATGTTGCTAAGCATCAATAACTTGATCTAGACATACAAGAGGGTGGGCCCACAAAGCCACCTCCTACATTCCATACATTGTGAGGGTATTCCCCCTATTTTCCTTTGAATTTAGGGATATCTATTGGTAACTTGGTTGGCATGGGGGGACATTGCTGATTATGGGAAATGGGATCATTTGTGAGTTTCATCAAATCTAGGAGGTTTAAATAAGTGACAAATGGTATCTTGTTGGTGTTAGCCATTATGTAATTAACTTGTGTGTTAGTGTTGGTATTCATATTGGTGTGCCCTACCGGATAGTATTGGTTGGGGCACCCTATGAGGTGGGATTGATTGAAGTACCCTATAGGGTAGTGTTTTTATTCCCCTGAGGAATGGTAGTTTGGGTTCCTTGAGAGGAGTTAGATCCCAATAAGGTGTCTCTGAGAATGGATTTTCCAAACAAGGTTTCTTGGTCTTGTCTTTTATGCCATAATGGTGAGAGAATAGGCACTCCTCTCAGTAAAGGTGGGAGATATTATAGGCACCTAGAATGATGGGTAACCCTTGGGTCCCCTATGGTTCCCTAGTAAGTTTGTGGGAAAATATGGTGAGGCGAATTTTGTTTAGGAAAACCAAATGAATCTCATACATCAGACAAAGAGAAAAATAAATTGTTAATTTTCTCTTTAATTCTAATGTGTAAAAAAATCATCAAAAAAGGCCTTGTGAGTTTTTTCCTATGTGAAAAAACATTAAAAATACATATGTCCTTCTGTTCAAGTAGTAATTGGGCCTTGTGAATATTTTAGAGTAGGATATTGGGGCCACGTCATGAATATCACTAGCGATGCTTCCAACAACCAAAAAACTATCAGAGGTATGGAGGGGGTTATAGTGGCCTAACATACTAGAACTATGTCTCGAAAGACTTGGTGATGCTTCCGGTACCGTGACTAAAATTGCCTCAAGTGGCTTGTGTGCTCCCACCCACTACCTATAGGAAAAAGTACCCTAATATTTAGCCACTACGTTACCTACGACCAGTGGGAGTGAGTGAAACTTAGCTTCTGGTTGTTGGTTTTGGACCTAGAACCCCTACCAGGTGTTGGGGGACAATAGGGAGGTTTTTGATAATCCACCACCTAAGCCTTACACCCTTCGCAAGTTTCTTCTCATTACCAAATTTTTCACTGGATGATGTAGGATTTTAAGCTCCCTAAAATACAACTTCTATGTTTCAAGATGAAAACAACCACAATAGCTTATGTGTTGCCTATCCCCATGGTCTTAACTTGAAAAATAAATTACCTTGTGTCCCCTATGGGGAATTTAATGTGTTCAAGTTAGGGTTGTTTTTAGAGATTCTTTTATTCACTTAGGGTGTCAAAAAAATGTAAGCTCAAAGAAACTAAGTACAAATATTCCAAAAGAGGATACCCTTTATACCAATTTTAAGTGAGCTTAGTGTGTGGAGTGAAGGTATGTACAAGTGCAATCCTGAATATATAAAGTGTGAATTGCAATGATGTGGATATGTGATGATCCATTACAATTACCCTAATTATACTATGTAATGTTTTTTTCTTTCAAGAAAATGAAATATGTGTGGATAGTGGGCCACTTACTCTTTCTTACTTGTTTTAGTGCTTAAATATAGGGTAATGGAAAAATCAGTTGTTTGAGAAATATTTCAGATACAGTCCTCACACGTTTGCCACAAGGGTACCAAGGGGGCAGTTCCTACTTTCTTTATTTACTAAGAAAAACTCCTAATCCCAAAATAAAATTAAATAATGGCTTTGGTTCTCAGACAAGTAAAAAAAATGTGTGGTTTTAGGGCCATTTACTTTCCTTCTAGTTAATCTAGGTTTCGTGTGAATTGGAATGAGAAAAACAAGAAAAAATGATGTGGATTAGGACCACTTACTTTCCTCCTAATTTTGAGCTATGTGTGTGTGCAAAATTTCAAAGTAAAATATAAGAAATTACTCTACTTGTAATGGTTAGTAAAGCATATTGGTTAGTAGTGATGGTGTGCACAAGGTGAATAGTGCACATACAAAGTTTTTTGAATTGAAATTAGGTGGATATGTAGTTCATGATCCTTTAATACAATTCCCCTAATTACACTATGTGATGTTTGTTCCTTGCAAAAGAAGAGATGTGTGGATAATGGGCCACTTACTTTTCCAAATTATGTTATGTGAACATATAAGGAGATGGAAAATTAGTGCTTTGGGAAACATTATATTGCCATTACTAACTAAAATAAATTAAGTAACTTGATTTAATTAAATATTTTAGAATATAACCATTCAAATATATGTATACTTACCTAAATTAATATGCATTTTCTTAATATTTACTCAACTTATACATGTTGATCCCGAGAACAAATCAGAGTCACGTGAAACCATTATAGATTAAGCATATGAACAAATAAATTCCATCAAATCAAGCCATTGAAATAGCTCAATTTTGTTGCTTATGCATAAATCATGATTTAACTTACAAGGAAGCCACAATTTAGAACACCCAATAGAGGAACCCCCATGTAAGGGATAAAAAATTTGCAAACTAGTTGAAGGTATTCAATTTGTAAAATATTTGCACTTAAATGTATATTTTATGTTTAAAATATGGTTCTATGTTAACAACAAAAAAATTAATTAATTTATATATAAATTTTAATAATAAAATTAAATTTATCTTTTATGTTAAATACATGACTATGTTGGCAAAAAAAAAAATTAATTATATATAAATTTTAGTGATTAATTACAATTTAAGTTTTTACAAAATTGTCATTTGAAATATGTATTATATAGTTATTAAAAGTGTTATATATTTCTATAAAAGGTTAATAAAAAAATGATATATTGATTTTTTTAAAATAATTTTCTTTATATTTTTTCCAATATCATAATTCAAAATTGTTATTATATTTTAATCTTATTTATATAAAATTGTTGTATTTAATCAATCGTTTCAAGAAAATATACCATACTAGTAAAAAAAAATGGAATTGTTTTATTCATTTAATAACATTAAATTAAAAAATTATATATATATATATATATATATTAATAATATATATATATATTATATATATATATATATATATAATATATATATAATATATAGATTTTTTAATATTTCGAACTCCATCTCTCCATTTACCAAGTGAAGCATTTGACATTTTTCAAAATTATTTCCTCTTGTCCTGACGATGAACCACACTAGTTGGTTCGAAACGCATCGACAAATGATCAATTATGTGATTTCGCCAAAAAAATTCTAAACAAATGTTATGGATCACAGAAGTTTAAATTCTTTAACAATTTTTCATTTCTTCAAAAGACTATAATCCCAAACTAAAAATGGTCCCTACTGTAACAAGGGTGATATTATATTTTTGTTGATATATCTCATTTACCAAACATTTCAATTAAAATCCAATGTCAGTAAAATGGATTTTGAGAAGAGAATGAAATAGATTTAAGTGATTTAAAAATAATGAGTGCTTGGAAAAAAATTAGAAAAATTAGAGAGTTTACTAAAGAAGTCAAAGGGAGTGGCTCAAAAATTAGAAGAGGATGAAGATCTAGCAAAGTTGATGAAGAAGATATTGTATAATAATTTGCAAGGTTGTTTAACTAAAGACTAGTAGAAATTAAAGTTAAAAATACTATATTAGAAGTCTAAATACATATTTTAGAGAGAATTATTACTAACTTAATGATATGGATAATCTTTTCAATTTGAGAGAATGGGAGATTCTTGAAAAGTCAAGCTAGTGATTACTAAAATTTAAGGGTAAAGTTTATTTCCTGAGAGACAAAACAAAATATATATCTATAAATTTAGACAAATTTAATTATATAAGACAATTTGTGACTACAAAAGCATACAATACATAAATACATGTTCCATGATACAACAAGGAACCTATTCAACTAGTTTTTAAGTATGTTAATATTTGAAATCCTACTATACAAGAACAAATTAGTTGGAATTTTTTTCTTCATTAGAAGCATCATATCTTTTATTACCATAAAACAAGAATAAGAAGAACTTTCTTAAAGGAAGAACTTATCATAAATACATAGAATTTCACAATTCCAAACAAAAAGCTGTAAAAATGTGGGATGAGAATTATGAGAAGGCCAATGAATAAGGAAACAAAAATAAATCAAAAGGTAGATATTTTAGCGGATTTATAGAACAAGGAAGATGCTTCGAGGTTTTATCAACAACGGATGTACATTGTTATCTTTTGTGGTGAAGAGGGGCACAAGTGATTTCAGTGTTTGTTTTGGGAGAATGTACATGGAATTTTTTTCACAATAGTAAAGTAGGGCACAAGGAGGGGTAAGAGGATTTAAAAAACTATATGTTTCTATAAGGAACCTTTTTTGTGCATATGAAAAGAAGGATAGCCAATGCCTTTTATGTTTTCAATTACTTTCATCAAATATTGACAAAGTTTAAAATAAGGTTCCCCTTTTCTACTTTTGAACCATACTTTGCAATATATTTCATGATTACATGGTGAGAAACAACTAGATGAATTTAATCAACATTAGATTGTCACAGTCTAAGAAGATTAATGTTGTAAACATTTATAGCATATCATCAATACGTGCATACTAATTTATTTATTTTTCGTTTATTATTTATGAATTTAATATTGATTAATCACATAAGCCTTATGTGGAGCATTATAGTGATATGCAATAATACACTCCTTTTTCTGCAAGTATGAATTTATAGGACAATTTGTATGTATTTAAAAAACATGCTCTTTAAAAAATTCTCATAACCTTCATGTGAGGATTGAAAGAAGAAACTTGTGAGCTTTTCAAAGGTAGGGATCATTATTTAGGATTCAAGGAACCATTAATTGTTATATATGATGATAAATGTCATGAAAAATTAATATTGTTATATGTTTAACAAAGAATGTCTTCTCAACATGCACATTGGAAGGAGGGATAGTCTTTATCCTTCTAGATCTTGACAAATATTCTCTCTTTTAACTCCTACAAAGATATCAAGCACCAATAAAACTAATGTTTATAGGTTTTGGAGAACCTATGTGACAACCCTTTTTGCTAATACCTCTTGTAAATAAATTTCCATGAATTATAATTCAAGTAAATAACATATGGAAATGTAATGGTTTTCTTTGGTTAAATCGCATCCTTAGTTTTCGTTGGTTATACTAAACCATTACAATTCAAAAGTGGTTCATAATTTGCATGAACTCAATTGGTTTCTGAAAATTCCAATGAACCATGAATTGTACCAAGTGATTTTTCTTTAGTTATTGTTACATCTCAATTTTTAACTACATGGTATTAATTTAAATGCTTATTTTATCTTAGTTCTATTGTTTCATTCTCCATTTTTTCTTCTTTTCAATAATATTTCCTAATGCATACATTATGGAGTAGGTAATATGAGAAGTGAGACAACTTGAATTACTTGTACTTGCATGAATTTGTTGAATCATGTGATCTTGGTGTTCTCTCAATGTCTTTCATATTTTTCTCATCATTTCTTTATCTTTTTCTCACACTTCCTCTATGCTTGGCACTTTCTCTCCTTTTTGAGATCAAAATTTCCAATTTCCTATGTTTCTTGTGAATTCTTGTGTTATTTCCATGTTTTGATATTTTTCTATGAATGAATGTCTGATGTTATCTTTTCATGCATGCACATTCAATTGTATTGTCTTCTTTTTTCTTTTTCTTTTTTTTTGGGGGGGGGGCGGGGGGGGGGGGGGCGGTGGGGGCTGGGTGGGGGTGCCCGCGGTGGAAGGAGGAGCTCGATCAAGCTCCTAGTCCTCAACATTTTATATCAATGACATAAATAAAAGTTGGTGCGTGATTGGTAAGGTATTAACTTTTCAATTGTTGATGGAGCTATAGATCTCGATCGAGCCCCCGGTTAACCATGTTGATGGCTCGATCGAGGGTTTGTTTAACCTTCGATCAAGCTATTTGAATTTATAAGCCAAGTGCTCGATTGAGAATTTTAAGCTCTCGATTGAGCTACTAAGGTCCTAAAAACCACAGTTTTATCACCCCTTATGTAGATTTATCTACAACACCATTTTGTACCTTAGCAAATTTAGAACAGAATGTGTCCTTAAGCAACAGAGTTGATCGTATTTGGATTCATGAAATAATCTTCTATCCAATGGCATATGAGTTTGACACTTTCAAATTCATATGATATTTCTCCTCTAATTTCTTTTAAAAATAATGCTTGAAATTTTTTTGGATAATTTCAAAGGAGATGATAAAAAATCAATAACATAAAATATATATAACAAAAAAAATTCAAAAAATCCACTATCTTCTTTTACAAGTAATATTCAAAAGGGTGCTCTTGGTTTTTTAATTTATATAGATAGTTGAAAAAATCTTATATGAATACATGTATGCAAAATGCAATTGAAATATAACTCTGTTAATGTCATACGGGATTTATGACTGCAGATAGAAATATCTCACCTAGGTTTGGTGGCTAACCCAGAACAACAGACTGAAAAAGGACCCAATATTTTCCTTAAAGTAAGTAGATGAGGGAAAAAAACCTACTTAGAATTTGTCATATGTTTCGCTCCTTCTTTGGCTTGAATGCTCAAATCCTAGCTCCAGCTGCCAAAATTAGAACATGCACAACTAGACAACATAAGCCAAGAAACTATGAGATCTATGTAGCATCATCTATCTACTTCATTCAACAAATCAACATGGTATTGAAATATGTGAAATAATGACATCACATATAGGAAAACAAAAGAACTCTTTGCATTGATATAAGTGGAGCGAGTTATAACCATAAATAGGTGTCAATCTTGTAGAAGAGCTCCTCCAAGTTGCTGACTTGTCCTTCCTTTGTTACAAAGTGTACATTCAATCACCCTAAATGCATGAAAGGATAACTCTCACGACAAGAGAATAAGGGTAGAATCACTCTCCAAAACCCAACCCTTTGCATATGGACAGTTGTAAATATATAGAGGAGTGAGATAAGTCGGGAGTTCTTATCCTTTTACCAATATTGGGATTGAGATCCAATCTTGATGGGGGGATGAGATCTAAGGATAATTCATGGAAACTCTAATGAAGGATAGGATAGGATTTGAATGTTTTATCATAGGTAAATGGTTACAACAGATCCTAGAAGCTTCTGGAAATTAATTCTTTGGGATTCTCTCTCTTTTTCTCAAATTTCTAGAACCAATGTAGGTGCAAGTAGAGAAACCTGTAGGTGATCAACACAGGCCATAGCGGAGCAACCTATAGGTGAACATTGTCTAGAAAGAGGAGAGGGTTTGTTGGTCCTAAAACTGGCTTAGATGATGCAGTTCAAGGAATAAATTGTGGGGAATGAGAGACTCATGCATAGGGCTTTGTGCAATGATGATGTAAAGAGCTAATATGATTTTGATTGATACCATTAGGAGGTTTATTGATCAAGTGTGACAAAATATCCTATAACAGAGTGATCCTTAAAGCGAAAAGTAAGAGATGATGATAGATGATTGAAGTGTTTTTCCTTGTGACAAGTTGGGATCAAGAACAACCAACAACCTTCATATTCTGTTACAATACATTTACATCATGACATCCTTTTGTTGAGGGAGGCATACCCATACTCAACACATAATCTAACATTACATGTAAAATGATCAAAATACATGTCCACTGAAGACTAACGGTGGACCCATCACTAGATGACTGTTAGTATGATCATAGTCATCATACATAGTGATATTTGTATAATATTGAAATCACATCCCAGATGGTGGAAACCAGATCCTAGGTCTTCTATCTCATTCACATGAGTAACAAATGTATGATTCTAGCCATGTGAATCAATGAGATGGAATCAAGCATGGTAGAAACCATCTAATTACTAGCTAATGATGTAAGTTGTTAACATATGCACGATAAATCACCAATGATGTTAATGTCTCTCAAGGTAATACAATACAATCTGTATGGTGTGAATAAATGAGTTGATGTTGAACACCACACAAAATTATTCAGTTGAATGCCAATGATGTAAACATGTTGTCAAAAGTGAGGAAACTTGTCATTGATGTATGAAAGTACCAAGGTACCAAGGGGTGCTTTTAAGTCAACCTCTTGAGTGTGTTGATGTCGACTTGAAGCAACCCATCGTAGGAGGGTCTTGATGTATCCCCCATCAACGACATGAAATATGTATCATGATTGAGATAGAATGATCAGAATAATGTTGATATGGAACTAGATCAGGAGAGGAAAACATGGAATGAAGGCTTAAGACTATTGTAATAGATATTAATTGAATGGCTTCTCTTGAACACATCGGCAACACTGAATGGAGTTGGCAGCATTGAATCAAAACAAAAATGGGGGCTCTAAAAATAGTATCATAACCAAAATACAAGATAATTACCCAACCTAACAGCCATGGAGATGAAGTGGAAGAGTGTCATGTTCAAGAGTGACTCACTACCCTTAACAAATGGAGTACCCTGTTTTCCCAATTTCCCCAACCATACTAGTCAATACCTCTTTATTTTTAATAAGATTGAGGAGGATAACATATTCTTGATATGTAACTCCATCCTTTAGATGAATCCCTCTAAGTATATTTAATGAACCCTGAGAAGGAGTGGTTCAGCCTTTTCATGTTCGACAACTCCATCATTGTTTGGTGTTTTAACAAGTCCAGCGAAGGTAAAACTTGACATCTTTTTCATGTTTAGAGAGTTTGAAAAGGAGGTAAAAAGAAAAATCTAGATGTCCCTTTTTGTAGGTAGTCCCTTAGGTCCAAAAAGGTAGGAAAAATACCCAAGAGAACCTCTTATCCATGATAGACTAAGGTATTCCTTTTTCGTTGTTAGTCTATCTCATTCCGGAAAAGGGGTAAACTTATATTGATTAGACGTCTTTTCATCTACTTTTACGAGTTTGAAAAAACAAGTGCTCAACAATATTTTCATGTTTCGAGAATCTAAAAATAGTTGAAAGAGTCCTCCAAGGGATTCCTTTTTCATAGGTTTAAAGAGCTCGAAAAAAGAGATAAAAGTATACTCTTCAGCCAAAATCACTTGTGTAAAGCACAACAAAATCAATTAACATTTGTCAACCTACTCATTCCACACAAAAGGGATTAAACATACATGTTTAATAGTAAAATGAATCATCAATTGGTCAAAAAATTAAATATGAATAAAATAATGAACAATATGATTGTATATACTCAAAATGACTGTTCATTTTTACCATTTCAGATTTACCTCTAACAATGAGAGTTCTGAGTTTTTTTTCCCTTTATCTTCTGCAATTGATTGTAACCAATCCAGTGGATGATTTTGAGTATCATCTCTTCCAAGTAGGACCTAAAACCTTTCTCTTTTTTCAATGGTTCCATTCTATGATTTTAAGAAAAAATTATGAATTTTTGAGAGCCCTTGGGTTCCAAAATTTTTCCCTAGGACCAATGCAGGCCGAAAGGGTCAGAAAGTGCATTGTACATAGGCAATCATGCACTATATGCATAGGTGAAATACTCTAGTTTCCTCTCTTGGGGTGCGTTGGGCACAAATATAAAGGTTTTTTATCAGTTTTCCCTGAAAATTTGTTCATCAACACAAAACAGATTTCATATGGAGAGAAAGAGAACATGAGGAACAAGATTTAAATGTATCAAATAATCCTACTACCATCTGGGCATTAAAAAACTATGGATTACTAAATTTCCTCTTGCTTCCTAGTATGAGGCAAGATCAGTATAAAAGATGTGACCTGGTTACCTTTCAAAACGATACTATTCATTATCACAAGACTGGAAGGTAGATCCACATTGCATGTGGCAAGCAGAAAATATAAGCAATATGGATTGGAGTGTCTAGAGCCAACAATCTTCAACTAGAGAGAGAGGGTTTTGGTCAACATGAAAGAGCAATTGACTAAGAAAAAAGAGGGAAAATTAAAGGACTTTGGAAGTGGTGTGATTTTAGTTTCCTTTGCATTAAAACATGTTGCATTACTTCATCCTTAGCATATCATACTCAATCCTATCAATCTAAGGGTACCACAGATGAGGAAGTGGATAGATAACATGTCCCGACACGTAGGGCAGTCGATGATTAACTTCTCACCAATCTTCTTTGAATGGTTGCACAGACAGTTTATCATGATGAATGACTATCCTTATGCGGGCATGGATTATCATGATGACCATGAGCTCATGCTTCCTGAGGGTGAGGATTGGGATGTTGCAGGTAAGAACTTTACCTTTTAAGTTTTGAAAGTTTTACAATCTTTTTGTGTTTCTTGAATTTTCTGAGACTAAACTATTGATGTTTCATGAAGATCTAGGACTGTTTCGACCTATTGGTGCTTCATATATGTGTTGTGCAGAAGGACGACAATAGGAGGAGGCAGTAAAACCAACATGGGTTGTTGCAGTGGGATGAGATATGATACGGGATCCAAATGTAGCAGAGGTCCTATCAGAGGTAGAGTGCCACATGAAAGGGTTGACACATGGAATTAATGATAATGTGGTCAACCAACTTCCATTGTGAATTGAACGATACGCCATAGGAGTGCCTAATCGTATCATTTAACTACTGTGCAAGATGGATCGTGTAGTGTCATTGTATCATGAGCACTTTGATTATGTCTACTTAGATCCTTGCATGTAGGTTTTTATATGGGCAATGTGTGCCATATGTGTCTTGGCCACAAATTTTTGTAAACCAAACTTATATATATTATATAATTATATATATATATATAATATATATATATATATAATCCAGGTGGATATTGGTGGCCACCCACCAAGTCCACTTGGACCCCCACCCTTGTTTCTTTTAGTTTTCAGTTTCCTTGATTGTAGCACAGTTTACTATTTTTAGCAATTTTTTAGGTCCTAAAATTCCGGAGCCGTTTTGAGGACCTAAACTACATTTTTTGGGAAAACTGGGAGCAACATGGGTCCATGGAATGTTGTTGCTCTTCCCAAAGTTGTATTTCTCGGATATATTTTTCTAGGGAGATATTGTGCGTGTCAAACAAAGATTTTATGCCAAATTTACGACCTCGGGAAGTTGATGTACCAATTTACCCAAACGGGGCCCACAATTTGGCATTTTATCTTCTAGGTTTAGTGTTTCTGGGAAAACTAGTGTCTTTTCGATTTGCTAGTCCCACTAGGATTGGCAGCTATCCTAGAAACAAACAATCAAAGAAATTTGTAATTTCCTTTATGTATGATAGATAAGAGAGAAGCAAAGGGACCAACCTGGATCTTCCGCTTGACTCCTTGCTTGATTTCTCTCCCCCTTGATAGAGCTTGCAACTCCTCTCCTACTTGTCCTGCTTATAGGATACATCTAGAAACAAAGTAACAAAGCACCATCAAAGCATCTCGATCAATTATATCATAAACAATGTAGAATTAGAAATACATTTAACGTACAATGGCATTCACAAATGACGAGATTCACAAATACACAATTGTATGGAGGAAAACTCAAAGAACTTTATTAAAATAGAAGGGAGAATTATAACCCAACACAATCAAAGAAATTTGTAATTTCCTTTATCTATGATAGATAAGAGAGAAGCAAAGGGACCAACCTGGATCTTCCGCTTGACTCCTTGCTTGATTTCTCTCCCCCTTGATAGAGCTTGCAACTCCTCTCCTACTTGTCCTGCTTATAGGATACATCTAGAAACAAAGTAACAAAGCACCATCAAAGTATCTCGATCAATTATATCATAAACAATGTAGAATTAGAAATACATTGAACATACAATGGCATTCACAAATGACGAGATTCACAAATACACAATTGTATGGAGGAAAACTCAAAGAACTTTATTAAAATAGAAGGGAGAATTATAACCCAGCCGTCTGATCTAGCATCATCCTCCCAGCATCAAAGCCCTCTTCACCTCATGAAAAGCAAGATCACCCAACAATACAATGCTCCTTCTCAAAGACAAACTAACAGCACTTCCTTACAAATTACAAAATTCCAGCCTCTTAGATCTCTCAGAGGAGGTATCATTTATAGATGTCTGCAAGGGTGTGAGTCATCTCTGGGTTTTTTATTAGTGTCATTCCACTTGTAGTTCTTGGTTCCATTGGAGATTTCTTGGATCTCTTACTGATCCCTGGGCGAATTCAGAGAGGCAAGTGTCATAGGAGAAGTTTCTAGAAGATTCCATGATTATCCACTTAGAAAAATGTCTCAGACATTTGTCCATTCTCACTCATCGCACCCCACAGAAGGCCTCTTCAGTATGCATCGCACCTGGCTAGTGTAGGAGTCAGTATGCATCACACCCTAACAGTGGAGCAATCAGTATGGTCCAGTTTTGGCCAATTCTGAGTGGTTTTTCAGGTGGAACTTTTGGGGAATGATGTAATCAGTTGACCATGATCCTTTAGGTTATGAAACAACACTTTTAGGGGTTAAAGAGCCCTTGGTTTATCGACATATAAGATTGGGGCTGCAGTGCCCAAATATGCCTATAACACTTGCCCCCTAAAGCATGAAGTTGTAAATATTTTGATGACAGATGAAATGCTTTATCATGAGGATCTAAGGTATTTGAACTGGAAGGTGACCTGTATAAGATACAAGATAATACATCATCATCATATTATTTTCATTGTCTAGCTGAGGTGGGCATTCCCATGCTCAGCTTTATAAATTCATTTTCATGTACATAGGACAGATAATTGTCTGCGGTTGCAAACTGGTGATTCTTTATATGTAGAGTCATCATCCCTTAGCTTGGATGATCATCTGTGCAGCTTCTGTGTACGTTTGATGTCTTTATATTCCTGAATATATCGCAGCCCAGATGGATGAAACTAGATCTGGGGCCTTCAAACTCGTCCAATATTCGCCCGATGTATAAGTCGATCCATGTTAAAAGATGTCCTGAAGTCGAACATGGAAAGACATCACCTGATTACCAGCCAATAATGTAAGCTATTAACAGGAGCGAGAGGAATCAACGATAATGATAATGACCCTCAAGATACTACAGTACAATTAATGTGGTGTGAATATATGATTCGGTGTCGAAAACCACACAAAATATCTCGATTGAAGGCCATTGATGTAAACCTATCGCCGGAAGTGAAAAACTTGCCATTAAGGCATTCAATCTTAAAAGTACTGAAACGGTTGTTTCTAAGTCAACTTCTTGGATAATGAGTTGATGTCAACAAGAAGTGACCCATCGTAGGAGGGCCTTAATGTATCCCACATCAACGATATGAAACGAAACAAATGATTTTCTGGAGGTGAAAAAGATCTGATGATACAAGGTTCAGGAATGGCGGTCATGAAAAATCGAGGGCGAAGGTGTTACAGTGGACGAGGCATTGACTGGATGGTGAATTCTCTGAATGAATTTTATTTAACATATCGGCACCACTGAGATGGATTGGTAGCATTAACCCCAAAATATGGATGGTACGGAGGACCAATGGTGATATGAATGGTGAATCGAATAACCCAACCCGACTCAATCATGGTGATGGAGTGAAAGTGTCATGTTCAAGAGCGACCTGCTACCAATAAAATTCTTCCAGTTTTCTTCCCTTTTTCCCCAATCATTTCTTACCAGTACCTATTTATTTTTGTCAAGCTTGAGGAGGATAACATATGCTTGTTTTATAATTTTCCCTTCGGGCAAACTTGTCACTATGTTTTAGTGAGCCTAGCGATAGTGAAACTCGTTCTTATCCGGGTGGACAAGTTTGTCGCTATTGTTTTAACGAGTTTAATGACAAGGATAACTTGGTCCTTTTCATATTTAGAGAGTTTGAAAAGGGACGAAAAGGAAACTCCAGTAGTCCTTTTTCATAGCATAATCCCTTAAGTCTAGAAAAAGTATAAAATAATATGAAAGGGATGACTTTTCGATCACTTTAGTGAGCTGAAAAAGATAAGCGCTCGATCTTTTTAATGAGATAATCCCTCAGGTCTGAAAAGTTTAAAATATACAGGAGGGATGGCACTTCCAATCACTTTAGAGAGTTGGAAAGGCCAATAGCTCGAAAATCTTTTCATATTTAGCGAGTCTTAAAAGAGTTTAAAGGAGATTCGTTTTTGAGGAATGAGTGGTGTTTAGGGTAGCAACTGGTTCCGAGTAATCTTGGAACTTCTCAAAACATGGTGGTGTGAAGAGGGTGGCTACTAGGACCACTCATCGCAATTGTTCCTCAAAAAAGGTAAACAATTAAGTGGAAGTGTATGATCAGCCAAAAGAATGGAGGTGATAGAGGGAACACAACCAAGGTTCAAAAGGAAGATAGAATGGCAATCACCAAGGTTATTTACCGAAGGTGGGTTCATTTTTTAACGAGCTTGAACTCTGGGGGAACATATAGTCAAAGGCAGGTTTATTTCTTAACGATCTTGAACCTTGCAGAAACATTACTCATAACCTTTTTATGTAGGCTAGAAACGACCAAACTAAAAAGATAAAAAGGTTAGAAAAACTAGAAGGCTAAGGAACTACTAAGGTTAGGTAGGATGTTTTTGTGAGACCAATCACCTAATCTAAGAAGTTGGAAAAAAAAAAAAGCTAAAAAGCTAAAAAAGTAAAAAAAAAAAGCTAGAAAGCTAAAAAATGAAATTGGTCATTTTTAGCTTGCATAAAAAGGTTTGCATCCCCCAGGCATCGAGAAAAGGAGGGTCTCTAGGTAACCGCATGGAAATCACTGTAGTTAAGCAAGATTGTTTTTGTCAACGAAATCAACGAAACATTTCCTTGTCTTTTTCCATCAAATAGACAAAGGTGAATGGTGTGAGATAACACTTCCAATCACATAACCTATAGGGAAACCTATCTTTTCAACTGGGTTCGTCTCGAAATGGACAAGGGTGCATGCCCCCTAAGCTTCGTTACATTCACCAGACTACTCACGATAATTAGGTGTATGGAATGAAGGTTGAAGAGACACTCTCGATGCAAAAGGACCATTTAGAGATGATGTTTGACTTGAAGCTGTGTTTGAACCAAGAAATGAAAGTTGGTCAACAGTGACAATTTTGCCTTCATGTGGGAAACACATCACTCGAAAGAGTGTGGAAAAAATAGCCTCTATTCTATAAACATAGTCGCATCTAAGGAGTAGATTGTAATCTAATGGTCCTTGGATATCATCACGTTCAAGTGAACAGTTTTCCTTCCCAACGTTATCGACAACTTAGGAAGGATCCCTAACGGTCGATTGGTTCCTTTGTCAAAGCCTGACAAATACTATGTCACAAGCATAAGTGATGGTGAACCAAGCGATTTCCAAGCATTTGAGGAAAGGATACTCACTGAAGCCCCTTCATCTATGATAGCGCCAGACACGATCATTTTGTAAACTTGTACTATGATCTGGAATGGTACATTAGAAGGAAGACGGGATCTTGCTAGTTGATTCCAATTGAAGGAAGCGATTAGACTGCTTGGAGGGGGTACTGAATAAATGGTTGAATGAACCCCTTGAATTGGGGAATTTTCCTCCTGTTGTAAAGGAATGGGTGGATTTCCCCCAAGTTCATTAGACTCTGAATTAACAAAAACAATTTGAATGGTATCATTCTCATTCTCTATGGAAATCATATCATTTGAAGGTGGACCTTATGGAAGTGAAATTAGGTCGACTGCCATCTCGACCTATTGACTTTTGTTCGATATGGACTCAGAAGATTCAATCTCAACGATGGGTGTTTGGACTGATGATTGAGTTATGTCAGACAGATTTTCAACTAGTAAAGGGCTTGGGGAGAGTTTTTTGTATCCAGATGGAAGTCGCTGCAGTGAAGCAAGACGGTTACTCAAAATTCTTTTGGCCTCATCCAAAAAAGGAAAACAAGGAAGGTGATGGTCCCACATGGAATTTTGACCTTTCCTTTATGTCTAAGAACTTCATTTTCACTAGTTGATGGTGTGTTGTCAACATGATCACCAGAGGTTGATGACACCGGACAGTGCGAACGGGGAGACCATTCTCTCAAGATCCGTGGAAGGCAAGGGAAATCTCAATGAAAATGGTTTCCTCTACAAATTACGCAAGGATATTTGGGAGATTTAGTGTGCAGATTTTCACCAGATGATTCATGGTTTCCCCCTTGCTTAACTAACTTCTTCTTCTTCTTCTCCTTCCCTTTCTTCTTCTTCTCAACTACTTGGTTACTAGTATCACTATTTTCACCAAACGAAGAGGAAGAAGGGGAAGGAGAAACCAACCAAGTAGATGGTGAAGGGTCAACTTTGGTATCAAATGGTTGTTGATTTGATTGCTAAGGAGTTACGATATTTTGAATGACAAAGGATGAGAATAGCCATACCAGCAGACCAATTGTGATTCCTGGAAGGGACAATGTGGCCAAATATGGAGCACCAATATTTCCCAAAGAAGAAAATGGACTAGGATTCTCCTCAATAGGGATCCCATGATTGGTGGAATCCATTATCTCAACGTAAGACCAACGAAGGAATAGGGATGTTATTCTGAATTAAATAAATTTTAATGACGCTTTGACACAACTTTGCTTTTTCAATTTTTAAGAGTCGAGAGAAAGCTAAAGATGACTCTAGTCCCCTTCGATTTTTAATGAGACTGAAGTGACAAGTGCTCAAATGGACCTTTTCTTTTAAGGAGTCAAAAAGGAACGAAAGTGACTACTTTGGAAATCTAGATAGAGGGATTACCAAACCAATCGCAAAACTGCAATATACACCTTGGTGGTAAATTAAAGAGAAATTACCAAGGACTTATGTACGGCAGTCAATCTTCCCGAATGATGTCTTTAGTGCATTATGATCGATAGGGCGGGAGACACGGCTTCCTATGGATAAAGGATATAAGCCTATTGTGGTGTCCCAATATATACTCGATGGTACGGGGAGCACAAGTCCATGCTAGCACTTTTCATATCAAAGAGGAGGAATCACCCAACCTTTGATGAAAATGACAGTTACTAGATTTTACGACGTCGGAACACGTCTCTAGCCTAGAACTCTAGATGTGTTGCGTTAGGTTCCAATGCGTTGTTAGTTCATTGAAATTTATATTAGAGTTGATCTTGTTTAGAAGCTTGTCTTTCAAGGTTCACCGGGTGATGTAGATGTAAAATTCCTAAATATGCGATCCAAAATGATAAACAATCGCTGTTTATTTTTAGCAATGAAAATCCTAGCTACCAAGGAAAGAGGATTACGATTCTTTCAAACAAAGAGCAAAGAGCACACACTAAATGCACTTTTCCTAAATCATTTTCGCACACAATCTAAATGAAAATGAAAATGCATGTATTTTTTTTTCATTCCCTTTAATGTGAGGAATGCCAAAAAGGAAAACTAAGTATAGATCTGAAATATTTTCTTCAAAGCGACATTTCGACAATTTCTTTTCAAAATGAAAGGAAGACTTAAACGACAATTTTTGATTTCGAATAGAAAAATGATTGTGACACTTCAAATACTAGCAATTAAAATCAAATACATGACAAAAAGTTCAATCGACTATCTAGAGAAGGAAGAATTTACGACACTTCTCTTTTTTTTTTACACAAAATGATAGTTATGACACCTTTTGCACCAAAACGACAGTTCGATTTACACAACTTTTCGACGATAAAATTGTAAATGATGGACAAATACATAAAAACATTTACTAATATTAATCAATGGAGGCTGAACTATGTAAAGCAAGGAGGCTTCAACAATGAGATACTATTCATAAGCAGGAGAAACAACCAAATAGCGCTGAAAACAAAGACAAAAAACCCCAATTTTCAGGAGGAGAAATAGGATCACTTAGTCATCGCGCCTGTGCTTCATAGAAATAGGGGTGCATCACACCTGATACACTCAAGAGGTGTGATGCATACTGGCTTCCAATTACAGACAGTGGGATGGGCCAGGGAGCGCAACTGAGATGGGTTTTGGCTCAAATTTGCAGCTGATTTCAGTGAGTTAAGCTGAGCTATTATGGACAGTAAAGAACAAAGTATAAGGGTATGATCTTGGGAGGTTATTGAGCTACCAATATGGCATCTAGAATTCTTGTAAGTCAGATGAGCAAATCATAAACTAAATTGGAGATTCACTAAAGCGGCATTCATCTACTTTGCAATTGCAGAGCAAGAGCAGTTCGAAGTCTATCTAGCTAACTTCAGGCTCTGTCTATAGTTTATAAAGCAAACAATCAACAACAAACAAAAAAACTATTTTCTTCCCCAGTGGAGTCGCCATTTTGTTTCCAGGAAAACTAGTGTCTTTTCGATCTGCTAGTCCCACTAGGATTGGTAGCTATCCTAGAAACAAATAATCAAAGCAGTTTGTGATTTCCTTTATGTATGATAGATAAGAGAGAAGCAAAGGGACCAACTTGGATCTTCCACTTGACTCCTTGCTCGAATTCTCTCCCCCTTGATAGAGCTTGCAACTCCTCTCCTACTTGTCCCGCTTAGATAATACCTATAGAAACAAAGTAACAAAGCACCATCAAAGCATCTCGATCTATTATATCATAAACAATGTAGAATCAAAAATACATTAAACATACAATGGCATTCACAAGCGAAAAGATTCACAAATACACAATTGTATGGAGGAAAACTCAAAGAACTTTATTAAAATAGAAGGGAGAATTACAACCCAGCCGTCTGATCCAGAATCATCCTCCCAGCATCAAAGCCATCTTCACCTCATGAAAAGGAAGATCATCCAACAATACAATGCTCCTTCTCAAAGGCAAACTAACAACACTTCCTTACAAATTACAAAATTCCAGCCTCTTAGAGCTCTCAGATGAGGGATCATTTATAGATGTCTACAAGGGTGTGAGTCATCTCTGGGTCTTTGATCAGTGTCATTCCACTTGTAGTTCTTGGTTCCGCTTGGAGATTTCTTAGATCTCTTACTCGTCTATGGGCGAATTCAAAGAGGCAAGTGTCATAGGAGAAGTTTCTAGAATATTCCATGATTATCCACTTAGCAAACTGTCTCAGACATTTGTCCATTCTCACTCATCACACTCCATAGAAGGCCTCTTTAGTATGCATTGCACCTAGTTATTGTAGGAGTTAGTATGCATTGCACCCTAACAGTGGAGCAGTCAGTATGGTCCAGTTGTGGCCAATTCTGAGTGGTTTTTTAGGTGGAACTTTTGGGGAATGATGTAATCAATTGACCATGATCATTTAGGGTATGAAACAACACTTTTAGGGGTTAAATAACCCTTGGTTTATCGACATATAAGGTTGGGGTTACAGTGCCCAAATATTTCTATAATAGTTAGGTTTTGGATATTTAGGGTTTTTCATTGTTTCTCAACAATAAAAAGGCCTTCGAGCCTCATTGTAACACAATTCAGAGGCATGTAGCTGCCACATCTCTTCTCAAAGATAAGCTACCATCGTCGTAGATAGTTTATTTCCACTTTTGTTTGTAAGCATATTTTAGTATTTTATAGTAATGAAATGAAGTATTATTTTTGTTACATCTCTATATGTATGGTTATATCTGTAATTTGTTATGTTCCTAATTAAATCTGGATCAGTGGTATCAGAGTGGTCTGCTCTTTCTATGTCTTTCTTTGCATGTCCCTAATGAGCTCAGGATATAAGGAGTTAGGGGTTGAAATGGTCAAACCTTTGCAAGTCCAGCCTCGCAAATCCCGACGGCCTCCCATGGCGGATCAAAATAAATATAAGGGGGTAGGAGATCCTATCAAAATCTTGCTCGAAGAGACCCTCGAGTGACAAAGGAACATGATGATGAACAACTTTGCCCAAATCCTTCAATGGCTACTCAAGGGTGACACATCTACTTCCAGCAGCTACTTTGGAAGTGCCATACCCTTTAAGGTACAAGTTAACTTTGACATTCCCATATTTGAAGGTCATATAGATGCAAATGTCATAGATAAATGGTTAAATATGCTAGAATGGTATTTTTGTGTTCATGATTTTTTCGGCTGGGAAAATATTACTTTCACTCTTCTCAAAGCCACCTCCCACGTTAATGACTAGTGGGAAGCCTATTGCGAGCAGAAGGATGAAAGTACGGCCTCACTGTTTTCAGCTGCACCCACTTGGAATTCATTCTAGACTGCCATCAAGGAATAGTGCTACCCTATCAAAAGCTATGAGGATCAATACATAAAGTGGACCATGCTACGGCAGGGAAGGGACCAAGACGTGCCAAATTTTACCAATATTTTCCATACCCTTGACACAAAGTTGGGTACCAAGGATTCAGAGAAACATTTAAACTCAAATTCCATGGTTTCCTGCACAAGTACATCCAAGAAGAAATAGAATTCTTGAACATCTCCTTGCTCGGCATGACATACCAATATGCCATCAAAATCAAGCAAAATTTTAAACAGAAGAAGTGAGACTTTGGATATGTGAATCCAAAACAAGGGAAAGGTGCCCCCAAACCATAGATAAAAGGAAAATGCCAAGGAGGAGTGGCCCAAGACAACCTTCCAACACTACAAGCAAAGAACAGTGCTGCAAAGCCGAAAAATGACACAGGAAAGTGGTGTGAGTTCCATACACAAGCGAGTGTTGGGCCAAGCAGTCACTGGTGGCCAAGCTAAAGGTTTCAGAATCAAATCCATGTTCCAACTTTGAGTCAGAACCCAACAAGGGGAATGACAAAGGGAAGCAGATTATTGATGTGGAGCCCAATGCCACTATTGCCACCACAAAGATCTAGAAAGAGGAACCCGAAGATCCAGAGGAGGAGGAGTGTCTCTTCCACTCCCAAATGTGGGTAAAGAGCTACTATAGTTCATTGTCAATAGTGAGAGCCAAAAGAACCTCATTTCGGTAGAATTCATGAAGTGGCTAGGCTTACTGACCACAACACATCCACAGTCATACACCAATGGGTGGCTTCACCAAGGACGGGATCTTCACATAAGCCAGCAGTGTCACCTTCCATACAACATCAAGCCCTTCACAGATGAGGTATCGTGTGACATTGCTCCCCTTGATGTTTGTGATGTATTATTAGGACAAACATACTTGTGGAAGCGACATGCTATGTATGAATCAAGGCCCCATGTTGTTATTGTTACTTAGGGAAATAAGTTGTATAGGATACCGGAGGTAGCACCGCCTACCGCCATCTCTTTAGTTACTGTAAAACAATGCAGTAAGCTCATTTCCAAAACTGGGAAATTTGTTTTCCTGATGATACGTCCTCAAGGAAAGAAGAATGCAGTGGCCACGACCTCCAGACAGGGCCCCTCTAAATGACAATTACAGATGGACAAGTTCGTGGAGGAGTATGAGGACATATTCACCTCCCCCGCAGCGGTTCTTCTGCACTGTCAGGTAAAGCACTCCATCGATCTGACCCCAGGTGCACCGCTGCCCAATGGACCAATCTATCAGCACTCCATTCTATAGAACGATGAAATCAAGAGGTAGATTCAGGCGTTGTTGCAGAAATGTCACATCCCTCCGAGTTCATCACCTTGTGGTAGCCCGATTATGTTGGTACAGAAGAAGGATGGGACTTGAAGACTCTGTATTGACTATGAAGCATTGAACAAGGTGACTGTCCATAATAGGTACCTGATCCCATGGATTGATGACCTCCTGGACCAAATGAAGGGGGAAAAATATTTCAGCAAGATCGATTTGAAGCCAAGATATCACTAGGTAACAATCGAACCCTTTGATGTATGGAAGACTTCCTTCAAAGCCAAGGAGGGCCTTTTCGAATGGTTGGTTATGCCTTTTGGATTGACGAACGCTCTTTCAACCTTCATGAGGCTAATGGATGACAACTTATGGCCATTCACCAACTCATTTGTAGTGGTATACTTGGATGACATCCTAATCTTCGGTGAGAGTTGGGAAGAGAACCTCTACCACATCTGACAGGTTCTCCAAACACTGCAGAAACACAAGTTATGTGCCAATTTGGATAAATGCACTTTTGGCATGACCCAGGTTCAGTATCTGGGATACATTATTGATGAATGGGGGGTGCATGTGGATCCAACCAAGATCCAAGTCATTTAGGATTGGCCATATCCAACCACTCTGACAGAGCTCCCTGACTTTCTAATTCTTGCCAACTTCTACCACAGGTTCGTGTTGGGATTTTCTCATATCACTTGGCCCTTGAGTTAAGTCACCAAGGGAGGAGTGAAAGAAAAATTATTTTGGTCTAAATCTCAACATAAGGCATTCACAGAGCTGAAAGATCACCTCTACTTAGCACCAGTTCTCGCATTACCAGACTTTTAACAACCATTTGAGGTCAAGATAGATGCCTCTGACTATGCTATCAGGGCAATCCTTACTCAACACAGGCATCCAGTGGCATATCACAGTGAGACACTTTTAGACACAGTCTGGAAGTATCCCACTTATGACAAAGAGATGTATTCCATTATGTAGGCCTGGTGACAATGGAAGCATTACATTTTGGGGAAGGAAATGGTCATCCACATAGACCACCAACCCCTATAGTTCATACAGACCCAAGGGAAATTGCAAAATGATTGCTATCAAAAGTGGTTCATTGATCTGGATTTAAATAGGAATGCAACAAATTACAGAGATAACCATAAACACAGAGATGTAGTGGAAATAATACTTCATTTCATTAATGTAAAGCACTGAAATATGCATACAGACATAAATGGAAATAAACCAGCTAGGGCGATGGTAGCTTATCTCTGAGAAGAGATGTGGAAGCTACATGCCTCTGAAATATGTTACAATGAGGCTCGAAGGCCTATTTATTGTTGAGAAATAATGGAAACCCTAAACATCCAAAAACCTAACCCTAGAAGATGAAACACCAAATTGTTGGCCCCGTTAGGGTAAAATGGTACATCAACTTCCTGAGGTCCTAACTTTGGCATATGATCTCCGTTTGACGTGTACAATATCTCGTTAGAAAGATCTATCTGAGAAATACAACTTTAGGAAGAGAACCTTCAATCCATGGACCCATGTTGCTCCCAATTTTCCAAAAAAATGTCGTTTAGGGCCTCGGAACAGTTCCGGAAGTTCAGGACACAAAAAACTACTAAAAATAGTAAATTGTGCTACAAATACGGAAACTAAAAAATTGAAAGAGATAGTTGTGGGGGTCCAAGTGGGATAGGTAGGTGGCCACCAACATCCACTTGGATCATTCCTCCCCCCTTAGGAAGCAATGGTCCTCATTGCATTGAGTTCCTCCATCTACTAAACTTGGTCCCTATTGAGTTGTTCTGCAATCTCGGATGTGTCCAATAATGGTGGGAAGCATGGTCGAGGGCGATACACATTGGAAACTTTGTGTAGGCGAAGGAATGAGGGAATGTTGTTCTTCAAAGCACTATTTCCCATAACCTTAGTAATGGTGCAAGGACCATGTCAGTGTGGTCTGAGATTCTGATGAGTTCTGGTAAGGCGTTCTTTCTACTGATGCAACTAGACTTTGTTGCCCACCTGACACTTGTGTGGTACTCCTGTGGATGAGGAGAAGTTGTTCCTGTGTTCTATCATGACCATATCCCTTTGTTATTACTACTGCATGGAGGAACCCTTCACGGGGGTCATGGATGTGGCAATGATCTTCCCCTTACTTTGGGAGCGAACCAGACATAAAATGAATTTCCTAGTCTAGGAGATGAGCTTGCTACAATTCTTAGTAGTGATCAAAGAGGTGGCAATAGGCAGGGCTACCTCCAGCATCCTATATAATGAATTACCCCATGAGAATAATAGCACGAGGCCTTGACTCATACACAACATGTCACCTCCACAAGTATGGCTGGCCTAATAATACATCACCAACATCTAGAGGTGCAACATCACACAATACCTCATTTGTGAAGGGTTTGATGTTGTAGGGCAGGCGACATTTCTAGTGAACCCGGACATCTCATCCTTGGTGAAGCCACCCGATATTGTACGGCTGCAGGTGTGGTGTATTCGGTAGGCCCAACTGCTTCAAGAATTCTACTAAAATGAGGTTCTTTTGGCTACCACTATCGACAATGAATTATAGCGGTGAACCCTTCACCGACATTTGTGAGTGGAAAAGGCACTCCCCCTATGGATATTTAGGCTCATTCTTCTATATCTTGGCAGTGGCAATAGTGGCGTTGGGCTCTGTGTCAATGATCTACTTCCCTTTGTCATTCCCCTTATCAGGTTCTGACTCAAGGTCGTAACATGCATCTAATTTGGAAGCCGTCAACTCAGACACTAGCAACTACTTGGTCCAAGACTCACTTGTGTTGTGAGTGGGGCTCTTATGGAACTCACACCACTTTCTTGTGTCCTTTTTTGACTTCATAGTGTTTTTCTTTTCTTGCGGCTTCAACAAGTTGTCTTGGGTCACCCTTCCTTGGATTTGTCCTTTGGCCTTTGGATTTGCAGATCCAAAGTCTCGCTTCTTCTGTTTAAACTTCTGCTTGATTTTGAAAGTGTATCGGTATGTTGTGCCAAGCGAGGAGATGTTCAGTAACTCCATCTCTTCCTGAATGTATCTACATAGGCATCCATGGTATTTGAGTACCAAATGTAGCTTAGAATCCTTGATACACAACTGTGTGCGAAGGGTATGAAAAATGTTTGTGAACTCTCGCACATCTTGGTCCCTTCCCTACCGCAGCGTGCTCCACTTTATGTATTTGTCCTCATAGCTTTTGATAGGGTAGTACTACTCCTTAATGGCATACAGGAATGAATTCCAAGTGGGTGCATCTGAAAATAGTGAGCCTCTACTTCCATCCTTCTGCTTGCAGTAGGTTTCCCACTAGTCCTTGACGTGGGGGGCTACTTTGAGAAGAGTGAAAATAATATTTTCCCGACTCAAAAATTAATGAAAATAAAAATACCCTTCTAGCAGATTTAACCATTTATCTACAACATCTACGTCTATCTAACCCTTGAATATGGGTATTTCAAAATTAACTTGTACCTTAAACAGTGTGGCATTTCCAGAGTAGCTATTGGAAGATGATGCGTCGCCTCTAAGTAGCCATTGAAGGATCTGGGCAAAGCTATTCATCATCGCATTCCTTTGCCACTCGAGGGCTTCTTCGAGTAAGATTTTCATAGGATATCCTGCCCCCTCATCCTTCTTTTCATTCTCCATGGGAGGCCGTCAAGATTTTCGAGGCTAATCTTACAAAGGTTCAATCAAATCGAGCCCTAGCTCCTTATATGTTGACCTTATTGGGGACATGCAAAGAAAAACAAAGAAAAAGCAGACCACTCTAATACCACTAATCTAGATTTAAACAGGAACACAAAAAATTATAGAGATAACCATAAACACAGAGATGTAGTGGAAATAATACTTCATTTCATTAATGTAAAATATTGAACTATGCATACAGACAAAAATGGAAATAAACTAGTTAGGGCAATGGTAGCTTATCTTTGAGAAGAGATGTGGCAACTACATGCCTCTGAACTGTGTTAAAATGAGGCTCAAAGGCCTATTTATTATTGAGAAACAATGGAAAACCCTAAACATCTAGAAACCTAACCCTAGAAGATGAAACGCCAAAGTATGGGCCCCATTTGGGTAAATTGGTACATCAACTTCTCGGGGTCGTAACTTTGGCATACGATCTACGTTTGACGCGCACAATATCTTGTTAGAAGGATCTATCCAAGAAATACAACTCTTGGAAGAGCAATATTAGTCCATAGACCCATGTTGCTCCCAATTTTACAAAAAAATATTGTTTAGGGCCTCAAAACAGCGCCAGAAGTTCAAGACCCAAAAAACTACTAAAAATAGTAAATTGCGCTACAAATACAGAAATTGAAAAACTGAAAGAGACAGTTGCGGGGGTCCAAGTGGGATAGGTGGGTGGCCACCAACATCAATGTGGATCATCCACATACCTGCAACAGTTCCATTTGAATATCAAGTATAAGAAGGGCAACACCAATAATGTTACAGATTGCCTCAGTCAACCACTGATCATGGAATTAACCATGGTGCTCAACTCTTGCGGCCATGAGACTTCTGATTAGCCACTTCTCTACAAAAGTGACCCAGAATTCGGCCACACATACCAGACACTCTTGGAGGGTCAACATGTTCCATATTTTCACGTCTAGGATGCCCTGTTATGCCACCCGGGTCAGCTTTGTGTTCCTTCAAGCACGTGTGCCAAGATGATTTGGGAAGCACACTATAATCGAGCTACTAGGCATTTCAAAGTTGAGAAAATGGTGGCAGTATTGTAGAAGTATTTCTATTGGCTGAATCTTTGATAGGATGTCAAGAAGTACATCAGATCATGCATTTCTTACACCATTTCCAAACTAACATTAAGAAGCAATGCCTCTAACCCCGCCGCCTGCCCCTAGTCAACCTTGCGAATCCATCTCCATAGATTACATGTCGAGCCTTCATTCTACTAAGCATGGAAGTGACTGTGTTTTTGTGGTTGTTGACAGGTTCTCAAAGATGGCCATTATGATGGCCTATAAGAAGAATATCACAACAGAAGCCACTGCTAAACTCTTCTTTGAACGAATGTGGGTACACTTTTGGATCCCATAGATTATCATCTCAAATCAGGATAGCAGGTTCCTTATTACATTTTGGTCTAGTCTCTAGTCGATGCTGGACACCAAACTCACTAAGACCACAGCCCTCCATCCTCAAACTGATGGCCAAACAGAGGTTCTGAATAGGATGATCGTACACATTCTGCGCACGTACAACTCAAAGAATCCACACACATGGAATGAGAACCTCCCCTATGTTCAATGCAGCTACAACGGGCTCTCCACAGCTCAGCTAGCCATAACCCTTTTCAAGTGGCTTGGGATTCCAGCCACTATGTCCCATTGATGTGGCCATGCCATTTGTAGCTATTCACATAGATTCAGCTCATGTCTAGTCTGAAATAGATAAGGCAAACATCTTCATTGGGCAGCTCCAGCATATTCACCAGCAGGTCCATGACATTCTAGAGAAATCAAATGCCAAGTACAAGTAGCGACATGATCAACATCGGGTGCCACACAAGTTTCCGGTGGGCGACAAAGTCTAGTTGCATTTCCAAAAGGAACACCTTACCGGAGCCTATCAGAAAATAAGACCACTCCGATATGGTCCTTACACCATTACCAAGGTTGTGGGAGATAATGCATTTGAGCTCATCATTCCCCCATTCCTTGGCCTGCACTGAGTGTTCAATGTGGACCATCTTTATCCATACATTCCACGATTACTAGACACATCTGACATTGCAGAATAGCTCACACCCACAGAGTTAAATCTAAATTGCATGGAACAAGCTACAACTGATCCAATCATGGCAGAACAGCTCATAGCCAGCAGAATATCCAACTGTATCAAATTGTCAAAGCAGGCCAACTCCTTCACCAGGGCAGGTGGCTAACCAGGGACCAAGTTCAGCAGAAGTTTCCTCATCTCATGGAGGAACTCAATGCAGTGGGGACCATTGCTTCCTAAGGGGGGAGGAATGATCCAGGTGGATATTGGCAGCCACCTAACAAGTCCACTTGGACACCAACCTTTGTTTCTTTCAGTTTTCAATTTCCTTAATTGTAGCATAGTTTATTATTTTTAGCATCCTTTCGGGTCTTGAACTTCTGGAGTCGTTTTGAGGCCCTAAACGACGTTTTTTTGGGAAAAATGGGAGCAACATGGGTTCATGGATGAATTTTTCTTTTCCCAAAGTTGTAGTCCTCGGATAGATCTTTCTAGTGAGATATTGTGCAGTCAAACAAAGATCGTATGCCAAAGTTACGACCCCGGGAAGTTGATATACCAATTTACTTAAACGGGGCCCACAATTTGGCGTTTCATCTTCTAGGGTTAGGTTTTTTGATGTTTAGGGTTTTTCATTGTCTCTCAATAATAAATAGGCCTTTGAGCCTCATTGTAACATAGTTTAGAGGCATGTAGCCGCCACATCTCTTCTCAGAGATAAGCTACCATTGCCCTAACTAGTTTATTTCCATTTCTGTTTGTAAGCATATTTCTGTATTTTACAGTAATGAAATGAAGTATTATTTTTGTTGCATCTCTATATGTATGGTTATATATGTAATTTTTTGCGTTCTTGTTTAAATCTGAATCAATATATATATATCTATATATATGTTAAGTGTTTGTGGGTTTCTGTTTTATTTTCAATATGATGTGATGTGAATTGAAAAATAATTACATTTGTTATAAATTTCTATCTAAACATGATTAGCTAGGGCATCTGTCAATGTGTTTATATTTCTAGAAATGTGTTCATATTCTATGAAATCGAAATATCTTTCTCGAAGCTGTACTCTTAAAACCATGTGTAATATGGTGGCACTTCTAACTGAATAGATACTGACAAGTTGTAGTACTATGAGTTGTGAGTCAAGTCTGACAAATAAATGTCAGATACCATGTGCAATAGCATCAGATAGTAGCTCGACCATTGCGTTATACTCAGCGATATTGTTGGTGGTGCAACTAATACAAATCCCTTGTACACTCACTAGCTCACCATTTGGAGCAAAGATATTCCATGTTGTGGAAGATAGGTTCTGAGTACCATGAATAAGACCATCATCATAACTGATGAAAGTTTCAAAAGATACTAACATCAACAAACCAAACGTAAAGGGGAATTAGTAGAAACTATGTAAAACTTTGAAAATACACACTAAAACACACTCAATGCAACTATAGACAATATGTACATAGTGAAAACTACACTTGATATCAAGCATGGTATTTTTTGAGGTACAACCCATTTCTGGGCTGCATCAAGTGAACTTCATCAAGATCTACTAACTCATAGGCCTATTTTGCAAGGAATCACTTGACAATGTATGGACATAACCACATGGGTTGAAACTTCCCTGAACCTAATTTATTAGACTCCTGATCATATAACAGGACAATGTCTCCTTTCGAGAAGACATGAGGCTTGACTCCTATCATACTACACTTTGATACATCTTTTATTAGCTTTGTTGGTTATAGCAACATCATGATGGGTTTCATATAAACAAGTTAGATGTAAAATATTCTCCTCCTCTATGGAAGTGGTAGGAAGAAGTTCGATAGATAGTTTCAATGATGGAATTTCCCATTCAACTGGGAGTATAGCTTCTAAACCATATACCAACTGAAAGGGTGTAAACCCAGTAGCCGTCCTAGCTAAGGTTCGATATGCCCACAAAGAAACATAAATAAGAAAATGTTAGTCTAATTTTTGGACCCCTACCATGTGTTGATTCATCGTCTTAAGAAATTTGTTGATGGCCTCAACCTGTCCATTAGCCTGAGGATAGTAGGAAGTGGAAATTGCATGATAAATTCCTAGCTTAGTAGTTAGTTTAGTCATCATATGATTCTGGAAATATTTTTCATCATCTATAACTATTTCTTGTGGAACGCCAAACCCTGTGATGACATGGTCGAAAAATAAGTATGTCGTTGTTTTGTCGGTGTTGTTAAATGTAGGCGTTGCCTCGACCCACTTAGTAAAGTAGTCCAAAACAAAAATAATATAGGCATGCCCGCCGACTGAGTGAGGGTTACATGTCATGAAGTTGATACACCATTTCTCAAAGGGACCAATAGTGATAGAGGGATGCAACAGTAGAGCACGGGTCTTACGATCATATATTTGGCATGCATGACACTTCTAGATAGTGAGCATGTAGTCTCAAAATATGGTAGGCCAAAAGTAAGCAATACATTAAAATTTATTTGTTGTAGCATAACCAGATAAATGATTGCCACATGCCCCCAAGTGGAATTAATTTAATACTTTCTCATCCTCCTCAAGTGTGAGTCACCTTCATAATATCATATTGATACCACGATGGTAAAGGGTGTCATTGATAATAACATGATTTTTGGCTTCGTAACGAATACTTCGCTTCTCCGAGCAAGAGGTATTAGACTGGAAAGTCTACATTTGGAGATAAATCAAGAAATATCCATACCATAGGTTAGATTACGAGGTCATAAATAATGACTCATCGAGAATAGAATCTACAGATGTAGATTCTAAATCAGGGGAAGGGAGATTGCACATCAATTTAGCAAAAACTAGGGATTTCTTCGACTTGGATTTAATGAACTCTAGGTCGAATTCTTGTAATATGTAAATCCATTTCAAGTACTTGCCCCCTAGAAATTTACATGAAAAAATGTATTTCATAGGGTTTCAATCCAAAACGACCATATCTTTGGAAGAAAGATATAATGGAAAATCTTTGGATGGCTTGAACGACCGCCAAAGCCAATTTTTCTACGTGGGAATATCGAATTTTGATATCATTAACAGTCTAACTTAGATAATAAATGGGATGTTCATTCCCCAAATCATCTTCTTGGACCAATACCATTTCTATAGTAGAAATGGCAGTAACAAGATATAGGAAGTAATCATGCTGATAGTCAGGGGGGTATAGAAGATATGCGTGGATGAGCACATCTTTCAGGGCATCAAATGCTTTTTGAGCCATGTCATCCCAATGGAAGGGAACCCCTTTTTTGAGTAAGAGAGTGAATCCTTTGGTCAATTCAACGTAATTAGGGATGAATATTTGTAGGAATTTAGCTTTCCCTTGAATTCGTTGAAGATAAAATAGTGAAGAAGGTGCAAGAAAATTGACAATTTCCTGTACTTTCAATGGTCCATTGATACAAATTCCTTGTTTTGATATAACGAAACCTAATAGTCGACCAGAACTGAGACAAAACACACATTTGTGTGGGTTATGTCAAATATTATAATGTCTACAATGAAGGAAAATATCCCGAAGATACATTCGGTAATCATTATGATGTTTTCAGTGAGCAAGGAGGTCATCCAAATATGGTTAAATGATGTGTTTGATATAATGAAAAGCGTAATCCATGGAATGCTGAAACATGGCCCCAACATTCCTTAAACTGAATGGGAGTTTCCTATAGGTGAAAGTGCCCCAGGGACAAATAAAAGTAGTTTTAGGTTGGTCCATCGAGAGAATGTTGATTTGATTATAGCCCAAAAATCCATCCATGAATAAATAAATTTCTTATCCAGTGTAGTCATCAACAATCTGGTCAATAAACGGGGTGGGATAATTTTCCTTCGAACATGCATGATTCACATCCTGATAATTGGTGCACACTCAAATGGTGCCCTATTTCTTCATGACAGGAACTAAATTCGACACTCAATGAGTTGAAGGAATGAGGTATATGACACCAGCTCGAAGAATTTTTTCAACTTAAGCTTTAATACCAACGAACTTCTTGGGATGGACAAGAAGGAGGCATTTTCAGACTACTTTAGCATCAGGATACAACTTAATTTCATGTAAAACTATATTTGGGTCGATACCTAGCATCTCCTCGTAGGTCTAGGCAAATACATCTTAGAAATCATGAAAAAGGGCTTGATAAGTCTCAACCTCGGATGGAGAACAAGATGCTCCAATGTGTAGATTTTCGATAACACATGGAAATGTCATGTGGTATCATCTATTCAATATTCGAAAGGTTATTTTCTAAATCGACGTCATGAATAGACAGAGAATTCATAAAAATATTGACAGAATTGGGTGATTATACATCATTGAGACTATCCTCAATGGAATAAGGTAAAGAGGAATGATGGTGATGTTCATCCCAAACCACATTGTTCAACATGATGATTTCCATGAAGCTTTTGTTGATAGGGAATACAAGCAAGAGGGATTGGAAGACATACCATAGTCCAACAATCTATCTACCCAATTAAGCGAATCAAAAGAGAAAACTGCACAAGATGAATAAATGGCTTTGTAATCTAGCTCAATGGGGCTTAGCAGCATTCATTTGCCAAAACTTTGGATGTCGTTTTTGTCTGGTACAATCCATGGATCAACCAGGATAGTAAAAGACGATATCATGTTGATATAGGCCACTGAAGATGAGTTTTCAGGAAGGAGGAGAGGAGGGAATGAAAAGGTCCCCATAAGCGAAGAATCCTTCAATAATCCAACTCCGACATGCTTATATGAATGTAGGGTTTCCCCCACAAGAGGGACACTTCCGGTAACATGTGAATTAGAGGAAAAAAAGGTGAGTAGTTATATGGCTACAATCCCAACTTTATGAGGAAAGGTGATCATACAAAAGTAAGTCAAAACAAAAACAACCATGGCATAAACCTACATACATCCTAATATAATATTGTAGTCGAGAGGTCCATAAATAACTTTGTCTATGGACAAATTTTTGCTCCCTAATTCAACTTGCAGGGAGTTGGAAATCCCACAAGGTTTGTATGTTCTCCCGTCAAAGACTTTCAATGTAGTAGGTGAATAACTTAGTTGAGGAGAACCAATCGCCTTCCAGCAAGACATGGACATAATTCAAGTTGAGGCTCCCTCATCCACATCAGAGTGATGAATATTCTTACCATGGATGATGAATTGGATTATAAAAGCTAACTAAGGTGGAAGTCGAGGGGTATAATTTTCATGAGAGAAAACAACAAGGTTGGAATCCGATGAATCCACATATCCGATAGCTGAAAATAAAACTCTCTTTTGGGTAGAGAATTTTTGCAACACCATAAGGGTTGACATAGTCGATGGAGACTGTGCCAAGTCTTCAACTATGTTATAATTCAAAGCAGTTATTGCACGAGGGTTGAAAGTTGACTTAAGAATAACTCCCTTTGGAGGTTTAATAGTCAATTCAGTAGGAATCAACAATGGAGTGGGATATAACGATTATGGCAAGGAATTGGTAGATTGATCAATAGCCTGATCATTTGGTAGAACCGCATTACCATAATCCTTGTTCCGACTAGCTACCAAAACATCATATCTCGGTGTTGAAGAGGAAAGCATCAAAACCGTGTTAGAGGAAGATGGGTCCCAAGCAACCATATGAGTCTCTTGATTAGAAAATGGGTTATTCAACACTGCATGAGAAGTGGATGAATTAAGAAATTGATTCACTTCAGTGCGGTGAGGACAATCACATGTAAAATGTTCCTCTTTGAAAATTAAACAAGGATATCAAGGCTTTTGTTTCTCATTAGAAGACTAATATTTTTCTTTATCCTGTGGAGAGGGATCTTTCTTTTTCTTACCTTTTCCTTTCTTCTTACTTCTATGCTATTGTTGAGACTTTCCTTTATCATATGAAATGGAATTTATCTTGGAAGCAAAAGTCGTAGGACGGTGGGATTGAGGGTTTGGAGTAGACACAGGTGGAGCAATACCATATGGTTTACTCACCATATGCTGGTAGAACTAATAATTCCATCAACAACATGAGATTCTTTACCAGGTATAAGAGGAGTAACAATATTCGAACATCTCAAAGCATTTGGCATCTTATCATAGAGTGTGTCAAATAGGGTATAAACCAAATCCAAATATTGCACATGAGAAATTACTTGCTCTTCAGTCACAACTCCACCTTTGGCCACATCTTCTGTTATGGGTGCCAACAGATATTTGGAGAACCATTCCATGATAAATTGATTAGGACATAATTTTTGACTAACCAGCAATAATGCCTCCACTCATGAATGTGATCCAAAATGTGAGTGTAATCAGATTATTTGAAGTTGGTCAACAATTTTGTTTTTTTTTTATCTAATGGGAAACTAGAAATGTGTGAGGAAGGTTGTGGCTAAGGTACTGAAATCATGGAATGAAGCTCTTGGTAGCTCAATATACCATTTAACAACAGTACCCAAGAGCATTCTTTGGAAAAGACAAAGTCGAATAAAATCATCATTAAGGGAGTTTGATGAACACCACAGATGATACATCATGACATGCGTCGACGGGTCTTCTCCTGGATTCCCATTAAATTTAGGGATATTAGAAGGTAATTTAGTAGGAATAATTAGCCACCAAGGCAAATGGGCGATAGGGCCATTGATGAGTCGAGTCAAATCTGGAATCTTGAGAGTGGCCACAAAAGGTAACTTCCGATTAAATTCTGGTAGAGGATAACATGGATATGAAGGAATAGCCTGGGCAACATGCAATTCCATTCTTAAATAAGGAGGGTTCTGGTAATAAGGAACATGGTTATCAAAATAAGGAGGATTCTAATAGCTAGAATACAAGTGACCTTATTTACCTGCCCCAAGATAACCATGAATTTACTAGACATGAAAAGGCACCTGAGGGATACCCTAATAAGGTCTATATTGTTGCTTGATGGGGATTTGCATTGTCCCATGATAAAGAGGGTTTGATTGATGTTTTTTCATACCGTACATAGCCTTCCCTATTAGAATTTAAGGAATACCTTGTGAAATCGATTGAGATTGTAAAGAAACTTGTAAAGGTTGAGTAAGTGGAGCCTGAGAGGTACCAAATATTGAAGGAACAAGTTGTGTTGGGATGGGGTCCCTAGGGTCAATTTTTGTAATATATTTTGTTAAAGAATGTAAAGTCTCCATGAAATGTGGAAGTGAAGTGCGAAGCTAAGAGTCAAAGGGGCATTAGTCCCTTGTATGGGTAGGGGATAGGATGGTTTTGAGAATCACCCATGGTCTGCGGGCCATGGTATTGTAATGAAAAGGCTATATATAGTTGAATCATAATGAGTCTAAGGAAGTAACTTTTTGTGAAGAATCATTGTAAGGGCAAATTGCTAAGGCAGGAAAGTTTTGTTTCCTATATTTAAGCAAAATGGAAAGGCTCTCGCAGCTGAGTGCGCAGAGACCTTGGTAAGTACGTAGCTGAGTGCACGGGCCCATGCAGCTGGGTGCACGGGGATAAGAAGTCTGTATCTGAACGATTATACTTAATAAAGGTCGTTTTGAGCTGAATCTGTGCCTTTGTGCCTTGTTTATTATTTCAGTTAAGTTTGTATATCTCTGCAATCTATTATGACTAATGTAAATTAATGCTTGCTTATTACGTGAAAGTAGTGGATCTATATCCTTTATGCATGTTAATAATAATTTAAGACCTTCACAAATTATTGGAAGCTATTAGAATATATTTACAGTAGTTGATCAATCAAAAGAGTTAGGGTTATGCAAAGGTAGACCTGAACCTTAATATCCTTAAGAAGACCATCACACAGGCCTTTGGATGCAAAAGCCTGGTTCTAGCATCCCCCAATACTACTTCAGGTGAGACTACAACCAGCGCTACGTAGGTGTTGTCGAAAGGTCCAACAATTAGGGTTTTTTTGGTTGGCACGAATAACTCCGAACCTAGGTTAGACCCCCTTAAGCCAATAGGTTGAGATGTGATTGCAGCCTGTAGAGGTTGAGTTACATGAATTTGATCTTGTTGAGGTACATATTGAGGAATAGGAACTTGAGATGATGGCACAGGTTGGGAAACAAACAATGAACCCAACATCGAACCAAGTTGAATGGGAAAAGTAGGCTTCCAAACACTAACATCCATCCCATGATAAGTAGGACTATAATAAGGTTGGTTACCAATTTGAGGTATGCCAAGAATAGGCTGCCCTCCTACCAAAGGAGGAGGGGATGATGGAGGCAATTGACTCCCTTGCAAAGGGTACCCAACAAAAGGATGGTTAGGTTGTTAAAGAAGACCTTTCCCACTAACATAAGGGTTATCCTGTTGTTCAACTGTCGGTATCGAAGGAGCAGAAGGAGCAGGTTGAGCAACACTCATAAGAGCAGTGCTAGATGGAATTCTTGAAGTGGATGACATGGGGGATGTCCATAAACTAGAAAATGCACCAGAGAAGGTGCCAGATAAGGAATGATAACTTGGTGATATGAACAGGCTACCATACAAATGTGCCTCTGGTGATGTTGAAAACATAGATGTGGAAGCAACATTTGAAGTCTCAACTATAGTGGTAGATGCAAGCTAGGAAGCCATATCAGTTTCAATCATGGTCAATAATCCCAATGTGGATTTCCACATGAAATTTGTGAGTAAGCCAAAATAACTAGGTAAAGGAGTTTGTTCAGGAGGTGGAGGAGGAAGAAGAGGATGGGTTGAATAAAGGAAAAGTCCCTCCAAATGAGCAGAAGGACGAGGCTCTTCTTGTGGGATCTCCTCAATACTCACAAGTTCAGGTGAAAGAGGTTCACCGTCGAGGCCGAGATATATAGTAGGCAGATCTGATTGAGAAAACAAAAGAAAGGATGGAATACCTGAAGAAGCAGGAAAATATGACTAGGGCTCCTCAGGTTCAATGACCTCAGGAAATAAATTTTCAAACTCAAGAAGGTTAGATTGTATAACCTCAGGGAACAAACTTTTAGGTAATTTAGTATTGGTTGTGTCAGTTTCACCAACAAAAGTAGATGTAATCTCGGTTTTGATACTAAAGGGGACAAATGATTATGGTTGATTAGATTCAAGAGGAGGACCAGAAGTAGTTCCCGAGTTTCCCAATTTGGTATTTTGCATTCTTTTATGCTTCTAACAATGACTAGAAGTAGCCTCTGGTGGAAGAGGAGGCTTATTTTGAATTCTACACTAACGAAGGAGTGCAGGATATTGTTGTTCCATGTTGGATAGTACATTTTATTAACACAAAAATAAATAAATCAAAAAGAGGGTAAAATAGGCATAAAGGATTATGAAGAAATCATGAAGTGCAATATACACCTTGGTGAGCCAAGGACTTAACGTACGACAACCAAACTCCTCAAATGTTGTCTTTGGTGTATCAGAGTTTACAAGGTAGAAGACTTGCTTACCTATGGATGGATAGCAACTTATTGGGGACTCCCAAAATATAAGCGATGGTATGTGGGAGTGCAGTCCGTAGTAGTGCTATCTAATGTTTAATTGTTTGATGAGAGGATTTCCATATACTTTACATGTGTGGAGTGCCACCAATATACCTGAAGGTATGTGGAATATGATATTATACACTCACATATGTGGAACGTGATTTCACCCCCAGTATGCAACGCTGGAAAGCAACAACAACTCCTACATTTAACAACGCCGGAACACGTCTCTAGCCTAGACCTCTATGTGTTTTCGTTAATGTTACAAATGCTCCTTAGGTTGATTCAGTAAATTTTAAGTTGATCTTGAATTAAGTTTCAGTTTTATGGCTCACCATGAATTCACCTGAATTCCCTAAAATGCAAATCTAGCATGATTAAATGGAATCTTTCTCTTCAATGAAAATATAGCTAAGGAAGGGAAGAGACAAACAATATGCAGCATAGAAAATACAACAAACAAGATGCTCAATGCAATTCCCTTTTTATGAAATTGTTCCTAAATCAATATAGATGAAAAAGTTGTAAATGCAAATGCAAGATTTTTTCTTTTCACCAGACTTAATTTTCGTAAATGAGGAAAAATAAGATGTAAAGTCTAACCACTGATTCAAATGCACTTTTTAGAATGAGGACTAGAACAACACTTCATCCAAGTGATCAATGATTAAACGAAACACGTTTTCAAGTGACCTAATGACAAGAACAAAGAAAAATTGAAACCAATTATTATCAAAGGAAATTAAACACAAATGAAAACCAAATGGAGGCTTCAAAGAGACCACAAGGCACTCAAGAATTTGGGAAGGTCATCTAGAAGTAGGCTAATCAAATCAACACTGAGAAAACAAGGCAAAATTTGTGCAAAAAATAGGGATCAATGCAGGTGCAGAAGAGGCACCAGTTCTCTACAATGCAGGCACACAGAAGGTCTAAATGTGGTGCAAGACAAACACATATAAGGCCCAGGTGAGGTGAAATGCTCTGTTAGCAGACCATAGGGTGCGCTGGACCTGGGAAATAGGATTCTGACACAAAAATTGCAAATAATACTCAACACAAGTACTTCCTAGGTCTGTTCTTGGTTGGTTAAAGTAGCAAAGGTCTCTGATAGAGGTAAATCAAACACAATGGAAAAATAAACCACCAAGGGAATACATCATTCCCCAATGGAGTTGCCAATTTATTGTGTGGGATTTATAATTTTGGACATAAATATCTCCCCTAGGTTTGGTGCTAACCTAAAACAACAGAATGAAAAAGGACCTAATGTTTTCCTTAAAGTAAGTAGATGAGCGAAAGAAACATACATGGAATCTAGCGTATATTTTGTTCCTTCTTTAGCTTGAATTCTCCAATCCTAGCTCCAACTGCTAAAATTAGAACCCACACAACAAGACAACACAAGCCAAGAAACTACGAAATCTATGTAGTATCATCTATCTACTTCATTAGTAGATCAACATGGTATTGAAATATATGAAATAACGAAATCACATATAGGAAAGCAAAAGAACTCTTTGTATTGATATAAATGGAGTGAGTTACAACCATAAATAGGTGTTGATATTGTAGAAGATCTCCTCCATGTTGTTGACTTGTCCTTCCTTTGTCATAAAGTGTACCTCCAATCACCCTAAATGCATGAAAGGATAACTCTCATGACAACAACATAAGGGTAGAATCACTCTTCAAAAGCTAACCCCTTGCATATGGAAGGTTGTAAATATATAGAGGAGTGAGGTAAGTTTGGATTTCTTATCCTTTTAACAATCTTAGGATTGAGATCCACTCTTGATGGGAGTATGAGATCTAAGGATAAGTGATGGAAACTCCAAGGTAGGATAGGATAACATTCAAAAGTATTATTTGAGGTAAATGGTTACAATAGATCCTAGAAGCCTCTCGAAATAGAGCCTTCGAGATTCTCTCTCTTTTTCTTGAATTTCTAGAACCAACATAGGTGCAAGGAGAGAAACCTGCAGGTGATCAACGTAGGCCACAATGGAGCAACCTGTAGGTGAACGTTGTCTAGTAAGAGGCTAGGGTGCATTGGTCCTAAAACTGGCTCAGATGATGTAGTTCGGGGAAGAAATTGTGGGGAATGAGAGATTCATGCATAGGGATTTGTGCAATGATGATGTAAAGGGGGGATAATATGTTGATTGATCCCATTTGGAGGCTAATTGATCAAGTGCGACAAAATAGCCTATAATAGTCGGCTTCGAAAAATAATAAAAAATATAATTTTGCATAAAAAATGAATTTTTTATTATGCATAAATTAGTTCTTTTGGGTAGATCATACTCATATATATATATATATATATATATATATATATATATATATATATATATATATATATATATATATATATATATATATATATATATATATATATATTTGAAATTACACATTTTAAACTAAGTTATGCTACCTAAACACACACATACCTCTAAAGATGTCCAAAAATTTACAAGGAAAATTGATAGATTATACGACACTAAATTTTTTCCAAAAAATATCACTAGGACAACAACATAATTCTCCACAAATTGTCTTTTTACTCTAAATTAAAATTCGCAATGGTTATATGAATTTTGAAGGATTCAATTCAATAAAAGAGAAAGATTTTGAATTTTCATCGCTACATTTGGCCCAAAAGTGTAACCCATCTTCATGCATTCACCGATATGTTAGTTGCTAGAAATTTTTTGTCGTGCCACGAGACTTATGTAAAGGCATGCTTTTAAAGGTTAAGGCCAAAGGAAAAACTTTAGCTATGCAAATGCATTTGTCCCAATAGTTTTAGACTTCTGAATGGAGTTCGGATTTTCCACAGTGTTCATGTTTATCTCATCAAGTGTTCTTGTGGAGATCAATACATCGGGGAAATTGGTAGATCCGTCAGGATTAGACTCAAAGAGCATAGTGCTGACATCCGTCACGAAAGAACCAAATCCTCAGCCCTAACTGAGCATGTAGGTAAAACTAAACATCATATTTGCTTAGAAGACACCAAAGTCATTGCCAAGGTAGAAAACCAATTCAAGCGTAAGGTTAGAGAAGCTATTGAAATCATTAAACATCCTAAAAACCTTAATAGGGATGATGGTATGGAAATTAGCAGAAATTGGAACCCCTTGCTCGCTCCCCCCCGAAATTAACCTTAATAGCAATGTTGAAAATTCCTGTCCTGCCTCCTAGACTAACATTAAGCTTGCTGCCCTTTAGAGACCTAGGCTGGAAAGAATTTCTAGGATAAAAAGAATCCTATTAATTTCTATAATATAAATAATAAGATTAATCATCTAAAAAGATTGAAATAAAAAGGATAATAACCCTTCATAATTATAACTATATATAAATAATATATAAGCAATAATAATATGAATATAAAATAAGGATAACACAATCATCCTATAAAAATAAATATCAATTACAATAGATAATAATAATAAATATATATAGAAGAACTCTAATATAATACCCTAGTAAATAACTTAAGGAGCATTATAAATAAGCCTCTATCTTTTAAATATATAGGTTTCCCTAGAATATCAACCATCGTAGGTATTAGAGCTGATAGATAAATAAATAAAAGCTAAAAATATTAAAGAGTTATTATTAAATAAACACATAAAACAATTAATTAACTTTTAATAGCAATATAAATAATCCTAACATTAATAAACTAGAATCAACTAATAGGCATTAATAACAATTAAAATATTAAGTTTTAAGAAGACATAATAAATAATGCAAATATGTTTCATTTAAAACAATTGTGAACAGTAACATAAATATCAAGTACTAACATAAAACAATAATTAATAAGAATTAATTTAATAACAATAAATAAGCATAAACAATAATTAATAAACATAAGCAAATAATTAATAAGTGCTATACATAAACATCAACTAATAAGCTATATTTTAATAATGAATTCATAATGATAAAACAAAACAATTAAATACCAATATCGTTACAAAAATTAGAAATAACTATTTAGTGATTAAATCATAAACAAAAACTTATATGACAATAATAAATAATTATTTATTAATAAGCAAACAAATCATAAACAAAAATTTAAATGACAATAATAAATAATTAATTATTAATAAGCAAACAAAGAGTCGGCCATTTGTCTTCATTTCCTGCCTTTTTCTTATTTATACCTACCAATTTACTTCTTTTCTCCACACACAATTTGTCCTGATGATGAGTCTAGTTGCAGACTCGAAACGTCGACAGCAAAACATGAACACTGTGGAAAATCCGAACTCCATTCAGAAATCACACCACAGTAATCTGCAATCCAAAAAAGTTTTAAACTTGGTAAGAGTTTTGCAAACGTGACAATTTATAAATTATATTTAGTTCTTCATGTTTTTGAATCATATGCTTTGTTTACTTAAACATTTTTTTAGGTGCACAAAGTTTATAAAAAAAATTCTAGGTAGCTCATTGTATTATGTCGTGATTGTTTCTACAATGTAAGTTTTTGCATTGTCTTACTTTTCTATCAAGTCTCCAAATTCTATAATTAGTTGAACAAATTATAAAATAATTTTGTTTTTTCATATAAAATTTCAAAACAGAAAACAAAAATCATAATATAAAGATAAAGACATAAAAAAATGTTACATCAATTATTGTAAAAATTGATATATAAATATAACAAAATTAAAAAGCATAATATAAAGGTAAGGACATCAAAAAAATGTTACCTCAATTATTGTAAGAGTTGATATATAAACTATATAACCTTCCATATTCTATTAAATTCCATATATTTATGTATTTTATATTTTACAAGGAATAAGTCTTAAGGAGAAAAAGATTAAAGAAATATTTCCAAAATTTATATGAAAGTATTCAAGTAACCTATGTGTATTCAGCGGTTAAGAGGTACCAAACTATGTATCATGAGTATCAATTAGCACCCAATCATCCATAAAAAAATATATATATATATACATCAAAAAATATGCATCATTATACTCAACATCTTTTAATTATCAATAATGAACTCTATTTGATAGTTGCCATTCATATTCTTTATCATAGAATTCTTTACCATAGAGTGGAATGTTGCAATGCAAAATAATACATATATTAATTAAATAAATAAATGCATATTGTAGTGTGTAACTCTCAAATGCCAATAGAATAGATAACTCTATGTGATGGTTACATTAATATTCTTCTCGTAAAACCCAATGCAACTCTTAAGAGTCCAAAACACAATGCAACTCTTAAAAAACAAAAACCCAATGCAACTAGATAAATATTTTATCACGTTGACCTTTTGATAAATACATAGACGGAAATGGTATCCTTTATATAATACAAAACTTGAACAAAGAGAAAACAAAACTCTATATGCCTTTCAGTCTACTCCATGTTGACATGACATTTGAAATGGATTAATTTGTTAAATAACAAAATATTTAATTTGTTTTTTATCATGCTAAAAGTAGAATGTTTCAACTAAAGGTCACGATTATATCAATTATTTTACTAATTATTTTGTATTATTTTGATTATTTATTTATTTATTATTATTAGGTAACTAATTTTTGTTTATAGTTATTAAAAAATTAATTTTATTATTTTTATATGAATAATGTGTTTTATTGGAAAATACTGTAAAATATAGAAAATAATAGAAAAATCCATTGTATTTAATTAAAAATATAATTTAGAAAAAAAAATCATTTTTTTTTCTCATTAAAACTAAATTATATTTATATATAATAGATATATAAATATAGATAATATATTTTTTGGATACCTAATTATAGTTTATTATATTATTATTAAAAAATATATAATATTTATTTATTTGTATGGTAAAATGTTTTTGAATCTTAATTATAAACTAAATGTTATTATGTTAAGTGGAGAACCTAATTTATAAATAATATTATTATAAAAAAGATTTAAATTTTATTTTATTTTTATCTGTAAATGTTATTTAATAGTATTTAGAAATAAATAATTGTAATTATTAATTATTCAACATAATTTAATTTATAATATTTAATCATATAAATTTACTTTTATTTTCTAATTTTTATAATCAAAATATTTTAGAGATATAAATATGTATTTTAATAATATAAAAAATTTTAAATTAGTATAGTTTTTCAAAGTGAATCTTCATTTTATAACCATTAAAAATTAAATTTTGCTCATTGGGAAAAATTTTTAAAATCTAAAATTAAAAAATTAATAACTATAATACCAAATATTAAATAAGTTAACCATAAAAAAAAATTGCACGTAAAAAATTAGATCTCTCTCAACTTATATTAGATCTATATTTAAAATAAATCTATACTCAAATTTAAGCTTTTGTGATCCATATCTTTATGATGATAATGATAGTTAACGTCCAGCGAGACCAAATTTTGGTCTATCAGTTAAACGAATTATTGAGTTTGATTTAAGATTTTATTTCTATGGTCAAAAAGCTTGGAGAGAAGCCTCTCGAGCTCACTGTAATTTTGACAACGTTAAAGGCTAGGAAGGTCAGTGTTGCAACAAAGATTTTGAAACTGAGATCTAATGGGAAGAAATCACATTGAAGATTTTGAACCAACTAGTGTGGCTCATCGAAGATTTTGAACCAACCAGTGTGGTTCATCTTCAGGACAAGATGAAGAAGCCTTTTGTGATTCATCTTCAGGACAAGATGAAGAAGCATTTTGAGCCAACCAGTGTGGTTCATCTTCAGGACAAGATGAAGAAACAGGTCTAGGAAGAAGGTTAAATAGGAAGACAGGCCATTCTAACGGCTAGAAGAAAATGGCTATGTTTGACTAGGGTAGGAAAAGGGAAATAATATAAATTGTTTAAATAATATTTTTATTTATTTATTTATCTCAACAGCTATATTTGACCGAGGAAATATTTTTATATTGTTTAAATATTTATTTATTGAGTTATCTATTTAATTTATTTATTCTAACTGTTGGATCTAACTTGGAAAAATGTATTATAACAATTTTTAAATTGGGGAATATAATCTTACCATAAAATGAGAATAAAAAAATTTGTTAGAGATAAAATAAAATAATATATTAAATAAATAAATGTGATGAAAAATACATAAAAAAATGACGAATGAGAAAAGGATAAGTAAACATAACAAACCATTGGACAAAAAGTGCAGACAATGAAAAATTAAGAAGAAACTGCTGGAATCCAATAGCGACTAATTTTTGAACCATCATCCCTATTAAAATTATTGGAAGAGTTCTCAATTTCAATGGCTTCCCTAAATTTACAGTGATGAAAATAATAAATCTTAGCGATAACCCTACCCTCCTCGATTCATATATGCTCTTTATCTTATCTAGTAGACCAAAAACATGCATTCAGAATTCCCCTCAGCAACCCGATCTACTAGGTGAATGTTGAATGTTTCCTTCTTTACTTCTATCTGTAATGAAACAATAAACACCTCCAAAGCTTTTAATGATTTTCGTTTAAAGCCAATTTCGAATTCTGGGATCATATTGTTAATGTTTAACGATGGGACCTGCACTTATTGTAATGCTTGATCTTGAAGAATTGATTTATTGTCCTTAAATTATCTATTTAGTAGACCAAAAACATGCATTCGCAATTCCCCCTGGGCAACCAGATCTACCAGGTGAATGTTTCCTCCCTAACAAAAGGCACCTCCGAAGCTTTTAATGATTTTTGTTTTTAAGCCAATTTCGAATCCTTGGATCATATTGTTAATGTTTCACAATGTGACCTGCGCTTATTGAAATGCTTGATTTTCAAGAATTGATTTATTGTCCTCATCTTTCAAATTCTTCATCACATCCTCACTGTCCTCTTCCTTCATGCTATAATTGTGTCACTCCATAATTGGGCATTTGAAGCTTTTACTAACTTTAAATTCTCATAAATCAAACAACTAGATATGTACTTTCACCGAGGATGAATAAAACTTCCGTAATTTCGGGATGGGAAACCTAAAATTTTTAATTTGACCAAAGTTATTTTTGTTGGTGGTGAAGAGGGTGGAATTTTAAAATAGAACCAAAACCTCCCCACCGTTTTAACAAAATATTAATATTTTTTTAATTCTTATGTATGATTTTTTATTTTTATTTATATTTTAATAAGGCCAATCATCCAGGACGAGTCAAATTTGCTTATCAAATCTACCCTTAAATAGATATATTATATTTAAATTAGAAAAATATATTATTTTAAATTAGAAAAAGTAATTTATTAACTTTCAAAAAGAAAACAGCCTCAGTGGATTGGCACGTGCAACTCAACCTGCATAAGCATTATTATTTAAATAAGAAGATAATTTTATAACTTTTTAAAATTAAAAATGAAATATTCTTGGAAATGAAAATTAGTTTTACATTTACACATCACACTTATATTATGTAAAGTTGCGCAACCCATAAATCTAATACAAAAGAATATTTATTTATGATCACACTGAATGAGTACATATAGATAGTATTCACCAACATTACAATTCCAATCATAGAAATCATATATTATATAAACACAGTAATTATTTATTTGTATTCATATATAGATTAAATAAAAGGAAATTTATTAAACCATTTACTTATAATTTATAGAGGAATTATATTTAGGAAATTTAATATGATCATTTACTCTTTAATCTCATAAACATAATTTCTCAGGGACAATGGAATTATTTTACAATGACACTGTTTGTTCCTAAAAGTTAATTGGTCCAATGATTCATAGTATTATATTTAGTAGTCTATCTTCTATGTTTTGGCCATATTTCAAGTCCCAAATCTAGCAGGGATTTGTTGGAAACACATGTTTGACTTGTGAAATGTGGATAATCCCAGTGCTCATGTTTGAGTTGTGAAATCTGCATAATCCCAGTGCACATGTTTGAGTTGTGAAATCTGCATAATCACGGTGCACATGTTTGAGTCATGAAATCTGCATAATCCGAGTGCTAGAGGGTTTTTCATGACATTAATGCACTTATGCATTCAAAACCACATTTTAAACAACATAAAATCGAGATTTCACCAAAATTTATTTGCTTGAAAAGTTAGGGTATACAATCTTATTTTATAGATATCGTTGCAATTTTGGCAAGACCTTTTCATTCATTCATTTTCAGAAAGCATGTTACATCCATAAAAAGACGTTTAGTGGCCTCAACCTACCCATTGGGAAACCAGGTTTGATGACCCTCGAACCACATTATATACCATCCAAAATCTCAATAATTTAAGTATGTTAAACAAAACCTTATATGGCTAAATGTTTGGAAACCATCTATCACCTAGATAGTTATAGTATAGACTACTAGCCGAGACATACATCAAGAAAATTAAACAAATTAGGAGTTTCCATATCCAAACTAACTACTACTCATCAGAGGACTCCATAGGAGTTGGGTCCTTAGCACTAGAGTCTGGTAATTCAGACTAAGAAAGACACATGATGTGCTACTCAATGCGGCAAAGACAAACATTATGTTGTTGTATTTGGAATTGCATAAGTTGAAATTCTTTCTGAATTTCCTGAAAACCTAGATCAAATTTGACATAGCCTTTAGGAGAGGTCATGATAGCTCTGGCCACAATACTTTTCAATTGCTAGTAGAGATAGATAGTTTGTTTATATTGGGTAATGCAGCCTCAAGTATGTCCTGAGTCGGTAACTAGGACACGAAAGTATTTTATCTACACTTTAGCTTCTTCCCACTAGTTTAATTTTGCTTCCCATGTCGAGATCACTTTCTTAACCTAGGTTGGGGTACCTATATTGTAAGCTTGGGCCGCCTCACTGATGATTTGAGCATCAGTCTTGCAGTTGCTTCTTCACAGTTGTCGAGTGGAGGAAGAACCCCTGCCGCCATGGTTCCCTACATGTCGACTACGACCCTGACCCCCATTTTCAAATGAGCTAGAACGAAGGGATGGGTGAGCCATTTTAATTATCAACCAAACAACAAAACCACAAATAGTCAACCGAACAGGACGGGCCACAGTTTAGAACTAGACCGTCTACGTGCGGGTAGGGTGATTACATAAGTTTTGAGAACCTAACACACTAACATGAAATAAAAACAAGAGAAAAACTTTGTTAGGATCGAGCCTTTCATAGAAACCAAGGGTCGAATAGGACGGCCACCTTCGACGCTTAATACTGAATACCAGCACCCCGTGCTCAATTGAATCAATAGAAGGAGAAAATCCAAGGTTAGTTTGTCGCTTCAGGAGGAAGGATCCACAGACCAGCTCCCTGAGCCCAGAACCAGTGAGGTCCACACCATAGACGTAATAAATCATATGGAAAGAATTTAAGCTATTTTTCATGCTCAGGGCCAGCAATTCAATGATATAACTAGCACCAACGAACATACATTCATCCAACAGAAGACTACAAACTAGAAATATACCATACATCCCCATTCGAGACAGTAAAATGCTAAAGAAAACGGATACCAGCATAGAAACAACAGACATTATATATGATGAAACCACAAAACTTTCGCATTTTTCAGACAAAGAGTTCCATTTCTCACGGGAATCGAATTGCAAAGATTATCATTAAAATTTCAAGAGACATTAGAATGCTTAGCAAGCCACAGTTGAAGAGGGGAGAAAAGGAGAAGAACATGCCCAAATGCAAATGCCATGAACTGGAGCAGACCAGTCACGTCCCAAGAGAAGAATCACCTAACCTTCCTTGTAGACAAGAGATTGATTACCAAGAACCTATGCTTACCTCTAGGAGCTAAACCCCAACACAAGACAAATGCATGCATGGGATGTTGATCCCTACCCACCTGGAGATTAAGAATGCCACGACTAGTCTCATCGCCATTAAAACAGCCCATGCACGCAGCCACCCCACGTACCTGATCACGAATGTGAGGGCGAGAGTCGAGCCGCCTTCCAGCCTTTTCAATGATCATTTCACACATTACGAGAATCCTAAGAGGGACAACAAGTTGTCTCGCACCTCATCAAGGAAGATATCGTTGCAATTTCAATCCAAAAAAAAAAAAAAAATCCAACAATGCAGTTTTACATAAAAGAAATATAACTTCCAAGAATCTTTTTCCATAAGAATGATATGGTTGATGATTAATGCAAGTTTGCATTATGATGGAAGTAGCCATATGCAAAAGAACATAGAAATAACATTATTTTTTGTCATAAAAAATGAATTTTTAAATTAAATAGGCTGAGTAGTACTTACTTAGCATATAGTTTCTAATGATAAGGAATTTTGATCCCTAGTGTTTATTGTTGTGCCTTCATATTAAGTAGAGATAAAGAAAACATGCAAGTAATATTTATATATAACAAGTGAAATAGGAAGTAGGAAGATCTATAGCCAAGGCATGGAAGATTGGTAGCTACCATTTGTAACTCCAAGGAATAGGGAGTTGAATCTAATTGGAATTGCTTCTCCTCAATGAGAAGCAAAACTTTAGGTCTGCAATGCTGGCTACTAAGATTTAATTTCAATAAATAGATAATGCACGCAGAAGTGAGCTCCATAACAACGCAATTCTATTGTATGAAAATGATAGCCTATCATGTTTTAAATTATTACAATATAGACAAAAATTATTAACATTTTTTTAATTGTTATGGTAAATTTACAAAAATATTTAATAAAAAAAAACTATAAAAATAATGAAAAATATAACATATATGAAAAATGGTCACCCGGTCTAGAATAGATGGTGATAGGGTGTACTTTTAAGTAACTTGTAATGTGAAAGTTATGTTAAGGACATGTGTTCCCTGGGCAAGCCTGATCCCCAAGTGATTTTGAAGAGATCCCCAAATAATTTTGAAAGCTTAAATTCTCCTAAATAAAGATTTCTCAACCAAAAACAAACAAAAAAATATTTATATGAAAAAATTCTTAACCATTTTATCAAAAAAAATTGAAACCAATTTCATTTTAAATTTCAGATTTTTTTTTTTTTAATTTTAAGCCAAACTAAATTAACAGTAAGCTAATCGAAGCAAAGACGCAGAGTGAGTTGAGTGTGCCGTTAACTGGGTAGTGGTTTGTTAAGCACCAATGTAGACTGTAGTGCAGTTGACTGTATTTGTATTTAGAGTTAACTGTACTGTTTCTTGGGGAGGGTTTGTTAAGCACCCTTTTAGAGTATATACATTATAATTTTCTTATGGTATGCATAAGTAGGTGCTTGAAGTTGAATCTGGAATCCTGACTTTGGCGTGTCCCTGCCTCAACTTTGGGTTTGTATTAATATTTGAACTACCTCTGCAACTTGGGTTTGTATTAATATTTGAACTACCTCTGCAACTTTTATGGATGCAGTGCATCTATTAATAGAATAGAATAACTTTTCTTTCAAAAAGCTCACACACATTCAATTCAATCCAAGGAATCATAAACCCTTTTTAATTTTAAATCCACTTTATCCCACTTGCCCTCATAACCTCATTAGGCAACTGTCCTTTGACAGTGAGGCTTGGCTAGACTTCACCTGATTTTTAAATTTAAAAAATTGATATGCATGATTCATTTTATATTAACTATTGAAGCATCTCTAACTACCCTGAATTGTATGACCTGTTACAAAAATAGATAGTTGTTTATAAAAACTATATCATATGAAATCAGTTTTTCCTCTGATCTCTCCTCCATTCTAATTTATATGTGTTTTCTTTTCCATTTCAATATACATTTTTAATTAATTATAATCTAAAGGGTTTTAGTCTTATTAATAGATTTAAATGTTTGTTCCGGTGGGAATTCAAAGATACAGATTTTCTAGTAAGATTATAATTATTTATGGTTTAAAATGTACTTTTGAAATATATAAATGGATTGAGCATTCTAAAAAGTCTTTAAAATACTAAATTTTTGCAGATTAAATAACATAATTTTATGATTCTTAATTTTTTTATTGAACTTTAAAGAAAATTAACCAAATAACTATGTTATCTATTAATTAAACTATATGTATATATACATACGAATCATTTAAAAAAACTAAAACTACACATCAATTCTAATAAAAAAAAATTGAAATAAACCTTTAGAAAAAATAAACATTCATCCTTTCCCATTTTATAAATTTTCATTCAATCAATTTAAAGAAAACCAATACACCCAAAAACACAGCCTAAAGCAATTTAAAGAGAATAAGCACACCAAAAAACACTAAGCCTTTAAAAGATGAGCAGCTTTACCTCATATTACAGATAGTAAAGATTAGATTATTTAGGTTGCCACTAGCTCTCCATTCACATTAAATGAATTTTATCTCTGTTCTCTTTTCCATTTAAATATACACTTTATAGCAGATATATATAAAGAGGGTTAGTCCAACTATAATATATATATATATTCTAGTTTAATTAATAGAAAAATGTTGTTGGGTAGGAGTTCAAAAATATAATTTTTTTAATAAAATTGTAAAAAAAATTTAATACATCTAATTTTTACAGATTAAACAACTTCATCTTATGATTTTTTCTTGTACTTTGAACAAATTTAACTAAACCATTATTTTATCTATTAATTAAACAAAATGTAAAATATGCAAATGAATCCCTAAAAAAACTGGACAACCGCACAGCAATTCTAATAGAAAAAAAAATAAATTGAAATGAATCCTTTAAAAATAGTGGACATTCATCCTTCCCCTTTTACATACGTTCATTCAATCAATTTAAAGAGAATCAATGCACCCAAAAACACATAGCCTAGAGCAATTCAGAGAGAATCACTGCAACCCAAAAACACGATGCCTCTTAAAGCTGAGCAGCTTTACCTCATATTACAGATAGTAAAGATTAGACTATTTAGGTTGCCACTAGCTCTAAAAGTTAAAGAAACATGATACTGAGGTTAATGAAAAAGAAGGGCTGCTCAGAAAATTTTGAAAGCACCGACATTTTATACCTGACATTGCACTAAATTGTTATTACTGGACCAAAAATAAAGGGATCAAAACAGCTTACAATACAATTTGATGAGGTACAGCCTACCAGCAATACTTTCCAAAATTTTATTTCTATTTCATTCGAATCTGCACATAATATTCTGTAGCTATGTTCAATTGGGTCTTCAGATCCAACCTCAATGCCTTGGCCTCCTATATTCTCTGAGCAGAAACCAAGGCATGAAGCAAACACAATGACCCATTTTCTGAAAATGGAAATAGAATTACACAATGTATTGAGAAAGTGTGTAGCCATAGCAGACCAACCAGCCACGAAAGCTAGCTTTTACAATCAAATTTCAGGCTGTGTCTTCCAGGTAAAATCACACTCAAAAAATTTTAATCGCTGCCTACTAAGATACTGCGTATAAATATAACGCTGAAAGCCCATTGCTACATATAATAGACATCGGCTATGACAATAGAGGGCGCGCAGATAGCTGCGTCCCTTTGGTGGTGCTGCATCTGGAAAAACCAATTTCCAAAATTTGGAGAACCCATTGAATCCATTTCATTTCATGGAAATCCATCAGAAGAATCAGATATTAATAAGCACCAGCCTCTGCCAGTTTCCAATGCAACTGTCTTTGTACATATTCTCTAACTGTAGAGCCAAGAAAAGCAGAAGAAAAAAACAGGGGAAAAGCAAATCTTAACCGGTACAGCCTGTGAGGCTCGATCATGCGCCTAGCGGTGGTGCGAGCTGAGGTGCTGTGAGATGTGAGCCAAGGACTGCAGGTTGCATTTGACGATTGTATCGACGAACAAACATGTGTCCTCTTTAGTATTTCCATGTGGCACATCCACCACGTAGGATTCGATCACAATGGTCACGGACTTCCCATTTATTAGCCTCTCGTGCAGAGTGGTAATGGATCGATAATTACTGAGCCTGTGCTCGCCTCCCACGATGCTGAAGCTCAAAATATGCCGCTCTTCGTCCAGAATCTCCAGTCGCTCAGTGCTGGTGGCCGCAGGGAGACCTGACACAACTCGAACCTCTCTCAGGCAGCCGATCTTGAGATCCCCGCGCATGAAGCAGTTTCGGACAAAGTGCTTATAAATTTGAGGTTCGTCGAATCTTCGAACCAGCGACCAGACAACGCTTACCGGCGCCTCCACTCGCTGTACCACAACAGATGAGCACCTGCACTCTCTTCCCCCATCATGTGAATGAGAATGGTATCGCCCCACCATCTCCTGCAGCCATTCCCCATATCCTTCTTCCCCCTGCAAGTACTGCACGGCGCCCGCCTTGCTAATTTGTTTCGACCCGCCCGACGATCTGGAGCTCGGCTCCTCCTTGTCAGTACGTACCGAGATCAAATCCCGCGATGACCTCCAAACATCCGGAGGCTGCGATTGATACATCATTGCCGCAGATTTTTCCCCTGACCCCAAATTAAACACAACGCAGACAGATACCTCTTCCCGAGAATCGGACCCGAGCCTGCCACTGCGCAATATCACTTGTAAACTCTTCCCCAATATCAACCCGAACCTGTCACTCAGCAATCACTTGAGTAAAATCACTCACAATTCTGCAGTTTGGGAACCGGCTCTCCCAGCTCATAAAAACCAGCAAGCCCAGTGATGGAGCGAGCGCGAAATAAGACTGTATCTGACCCTTATGGAATTCGATCCCGCAACCTCCTTGAAAATGTCTGAGCGCAATCCGACGAGAGGAAATGTTCCGTTTCTCTAGAACTTTGGCTCTACTCTAGTTTTAAATTTGCAAACACCGACATTGCATATGGCCATCCATCCATCCATGAATCATGCACATCACATACATATCATGATCCAGGACATCTCATTTCCTTTCATTTTCATTTTCATTTTTTTATTATTCTGTTTTCAAATTGCAAGGTAGTTGCACTTTCCGGTGCTCTCCGATTTATGTATATATACTTTATAATCTAAATTTCCAATTTAAACGCTTTAACTTGCCTTCCACGCTTTCAAATATAAAATCGCTATTTTTCACGAGAGTAGAATTGGCGTGGTATAATGGGTACTTACTTGGACAATATTTTTGGACTATTTTTTTAATGATAGAATTAATGTGGGAAAGATCATTTATTAGTAGTTTTTTTTTTTCAAAAAAGGAATCGTCCTGGAATCTTGCTTTGATTTAGTTATTAAGACTGGATCAATGATTAATCACTTGAAATTACACCCGGATGATTACATTTTTATCCTCAAAAACTATAAATTAAAAAAATAAACAAATAATAAAATTAAAAAAACATTTGCCATTAGGGTAGATATTTTTAAAAAACTCCATAGATTTAATTAAAAATAAGTAAATAATATA
>APFE031548221.1:75260-107272 GCA_000404065.3 Pinus taeda
ATCTAATATTTCAAAAAGGCACTCCACTTATAATAAGAATAAAGGTTAATATTTAATAATAAGACGTAAATCAATTAAATATAAAGAAAAATTAAATTAATAACAATAATTTGATTTCTCTTTAGTATATTGGGTTGATTTGAAAATTAGGTGGGGAAGAGAACAATTCTCTTTTCAACGAATTGACTTATAGACCCAATTGATGTGCTTGAGAGAAACAAGGAGATTTGGGTCTATTGCTTGAGTGGTTGGTGTAGTGTGAGAAGCCAGATATATTATCACTGTCAAACAAAAACATAAACCTGTGAAGCATAAACCATTACATAAACCTGTGAAGCATAAACCATTTATCCTCATGCAGTGAGTTTAAGCCATTGCAATCGTATAATATGAAATGTCATGCGCAAATGAAAGACATTATGAAACAAAAATCCCGCTGGAAAACTGAGGGATGTTTAGAATCACATTATACATATAAGCATTGATTAAATGCTCTGTCACAGTCTTGAAAATATCATAAATTAACATCTCAGGAACCTTGACGAGGTTTCATACATTAAGAATATCAAGGATTATGGTGAGGCGCTGCAAGGAAAGCGCTCAACCCTTGTCCACAGAACTCAGGTCGTAAGGACCCAAACCAACAGTTCAAAAACTGATACAAATATAGACATAATATGCATGAACTAAAGAATACAATTAAACATAAAGTACACGGCTAGTCCTTAAAACATAATGTCCATGGCTAGTCTTGAGAACTGTAGGAAGCCATAAAATATGCACCAAGGGAATTAACCTAAACAACACTTTTTAACAGTGAAACACACCACAAATGTGCAAGATAGCTCGAGGCTCATAAAAATATAGTTAACTATTCAAAACCCTTTATGAGGGATGGATTTCCCAACCATACTGGAGCTCGGCAAGCCTGCCAGGCCCAAAATCGGCCAAACCTCTGTGCAATAGGCAAATAAAGCATCCGTAAGGGTTGGGCCATCACAATTCCAAAAAAATAGAAACCCTTCATTCCACATGGTGAAGCCCTTCATTACTGGCAGTAGGACGAATAAGCAACAAATAAAAATTGCAGAGAAACCATGGATACATACTGGTCAGGCCGAGCTCTACACGGAGGAGACCTGAAAGCTGGGCAGCTACTCCTGCGCCCTTACATAACTTGTTGGAGTAAAAACCATATCTCTCGTTCATAACAAACAGAGACAGGTCGAAGCATGTTAGGAATTGGGACGAGCAGAAATCAAAGAAAGGAAAACGTTTAGACAAACAACATAGTGAAGCATTTACCTTAAGGCAGTCGCCGTTTAGGAAAGAATAGGTCCAAGCCAATCTGGAGCTAGCAAAGCTTCAAGGCCATATACATTCACCATCCAGACAAAGTTCTGTGTGTGTGTTCGGCACCAGAAGAGAGAAGGAAGCTGTAGCAAGGCCGCGAACAATGTTTTTGGAAAGCAACCATGGCACAACTAACTAAGTTGTGTATTGAGCAAGTCTCGCCCTCAGATGGACTACCATGGCTCTACACCGTCGATCTGGGGAAGAACCTGAGGGCGCAGAGGTAGAGGTTTCAATGATCACCCCCTCATCACATGACCAAACTAGCGGAAGTTAATGCCTAGGCCAGATGTAAGGAGCAACGATAACTGCATTAAATCTGACAGATACTCTCTGTCCTCTGTGGGATATTTCCCATTATACACATAAATGACAAAATACTTTATCCATAGCCAATTCTATTTTGGAGTCTGCGTGCAATTAGTAATAACGTTGAAATGGCTGCGTCCACATGCGTGCATGGTTGGATAGAATCGTATGTATTTTAACAAAAAAATTTAATTACACATAGTTTAATTCGAGGGGTCATTACAAGTGGTATCAGAGCCAAGTTCCAAAAAATTGTGGCCTCTGGGAATTGGAGTTGATATACAGATTTAATATAATTTATTTCCATCTCTATTGAGCAGTTGAAAAAATAAAAAATAAAAAAATTTGATGCGTGACTATTCCCCTATTATGTTGTGTTTAAGTCCAGGAGAGAAATTGACAATATGAGGAGAGCAGGTAGTGCGTCACACAGATTTGTGGAGGAACAGGGACTTGCGGAGAATAACCCCGAATTATGGGTACAACTTGGAGAGGAGGCTCGCAATACAAACATTGCAATTTTGGAGACAGTGCAGGAGTTGAAAAATGAAATGGCCCAATTAAGAGAGGATAACGCAAGGTTAACAATGGAACATGAGAGAATTATAAAGAGCCTATTTGACAAGCAAAATCAGCAGCCACTAAATCCCAGTGCCAAGCAACAAAGGACGTCAGGGGAACAGAATCAAAATACCGAACCCGAAGAGTCAGAAGGAAGGGAGGAGGAGCGCTCTAATAATGCCTCCGAACAGCAGACATCAAAAAGACAATGGATAGAGTTGCAAGGGGAATTCTGCAAGATCAAACCGCCACATTTTGACGGAGAATAGGAGGAGGTAGCTGAGGCGTGGTTGATCAATATGAACAAATATTTCCAGCTATATGAATATGATCACAATCTTAAGGCAAGGTTGGCCATCTTCTAATTGCAGGGGAAAGCCACCCTATGGTGGGAGGAGGTTAAGATGGTAAAAGGAGTGAGCGAACAAACTATCACATGGGAAAAATTTCAAAAATATTTTAAAGAAAGGTATTTGACCGAACGCTTTTATGATGAAAAGGCAAGAGAATTCCATGGTCTGCGATTGGGACAACAAACTATGGATGAGTTCATCATTTGTTTTACTTCATTACTACGTTATGTGCCTTATATTCAGGAAGAAAAGGCTAAAGTACAAAGGTTTTTCAATAGTTTACCCTTGAGTATGAGAGAAAGAATCAAATTTGACAACCCAAAGATGATGAACAAGGCCATACGCAAAGCCCGAATTTTCTACCAGCAAAGCAAACAGAATGGAGAAATCCTGGGTAAGAGATGGGTCGATAAGAAAAGCAACAAGCTGGCTGGAAGTGCTAAAGGTAGCCGCAGAAGTGGTACCAAAGGATTCGCCAAGGGACAAAACAACAGAAGCATACAGAAAAACTCACTCCGATTAAAGCCCCCCACTGAGTCCAGAACCAATGAACAACCCGGGAAAATAGACAGCGAAGGGGTAGTAAGGCCTCCAGTGCAATGTTGGGGCTATGGTGGACCCCATTACGTTAAAAACTGCCCTCAACGAAAAGGAACTGAACAATTTTCCCAAGTCTATGAAGCTTCTACAGTTGGCGATGTAGGACGGAGTCTACCAAAGATTAATGCTACTCTAGAGGATCGTCAGGCAGAGTACTAGCCGACCATGGTGGAATTTGAAGGTAAACTCTTAGACCTTGCTGTCACTATTTTAATTGACCTTGGTGCAACATTAAGTTATATTAGTCCTAGAATTGTGGAGCATTGTGAGTTGCAACCTGTTAAGTTTAAGGACCCTTGGTTATTTCAGTTGGCAACAGGGGCAAAAAGGCGGGTAAATGCTAAGATCAAAAACTGTCCTTTAAAAATAGAAGGACAGTTAGTTACAGTAGATTTAAATGTGTTTCCCCTTGGTTCATACGATATATTAATTGGTATCGACTGGTTAGAAAAACACTGGTCCATAATTAATTGTAAAACCAAGACTATCAGTTATAAGGATGAGCTTGGAATAAAGCAAGAAATGCAGGGAATCAAGTGGCCAGTGCAAATTTGGCCCATAACTGCCTCACAGTTAGCAAAATGTGTTAGAAAACGATGTCGGATTTATGCTGTCCAAGTGGGCTATGCCAACTTGAAAGATAAAACAGCCACAATGGAAAATATTCCTGTAATATAGGAATTTGCTAACGTGTTTCTGAAGGAGATTTGCAGACTACCACCTAAAAGAGATATAGATTTTACCATTGAGTTAGTGCCAGGAGCAACCTCGGTATCCCGAGCACCCTACAGAATGAGCATACCAGAATTAACAGAATTAAAAATGAAATTACAGGAGCTATTGGACAAACACTATATCTACCCCAGCGTGTCATCTTGGGGAGCCCCAGTGTTGTTCGTTAAGAAGAAAGACGGGATCCTTCACATGTGTATAGATTATCGTCAACTAAATAAATTGACGATAAAAAACAAATATCCTCTACCCCATATTGATGAACTGTTTGATCAGGTAAAGGGAGCAACGGTTTTCTCAAAGATTGACTTGCGATCACGGTATCATCAAGTAAGGATTAAAGAGGAGGATATAGCTAAAACAACTTTTAGAACATGATATGGCCATTATGAATTTGTGGTGTTACCCTTTGGATTGACCAACGCCGCCACAACTTTTATGTGTCTAATGAACAACGTATTTCACCAGTATTTGGATAAGTTCATGCTGATTTTCATTGACGATATATTGATTTATTCTCGGACTGTGGAGGAGCACCAGGAGCACCTCAGATTAGTATTGCAAACCCTCCGAGAACATCAACTATACGCTAAGTTTAGCAAATGTGAATTTTACAAAGAACAAATACAATATTTGGGGCATATAATTACTAAGGAAGGAATCGCAGTGGATCCCGAAAAGATAAGGACTATAATGGAATGGCCGGTACCTAAAGATGTGGTGGAAATTCGATCTTTCATGGGGTTAGCAGGCTATTACAGACGATTTGTAGAGGGATTCTCAAGGGTAGCTTATCCCATTACTTCCTTACAGAAAAAGGGAAGGGCCTTCAGGTGGACCCCTGAATGTCAAAAACGTTTCGAGCAACTTAAATACCTGCTCACCACAGCACCCATTTTAAGCATAGTTGATCCCAACAAAGATTATGTGGTGTGCACGGACGCAAGTAAAGAAGGAGTGGGAGGTGTGTTGATACAGGAAGGGAAGGTAATAGCCTACAAATCAAGGAAATTAAAGGAACATGAGCAGAAATATTCTGCTTACGATCTAGAATTGGCAGCGGTGATTCATGCCCTGAAAATGTGGTGACACTACCTTATGGGGAGAAAATTTTTATTATTGACAAATCACCACAGTTTGACTAATTATTTTAGCCAGCCCACTCTAAATGCAAGGCAAGCACGGTGGGTTAATTTCCTAAGGGGTTTTGATTTTGAGATCAAACATTTAAAAGGGAAGGAGAATCGGGTGGCAGATGCGTTGAGTCGGAAATTGCAATGCCTATACGAAATCTCTTACAGTGAAGGAAAAAGCCCCTTCAGGGAAATTATTAAAGAGGCAACCAAACAAGATGTTGTTTATCAGCAAATAAAATAGCAAGTGCAGCAAAGAACTAGCAAAGGAAAACAACCAGATTATGCTTTGGATGCTACTGAAATGTTGTATTATAAAGAGAGGTTGTATGTGCCCAATCAGAACAACATTAAAAATCTGATATTGGATGAGTATCATAGGAGTCATTACGCTGGACACCCAGGGTATCAAAAAATGATCACTGCACTTCAAAAAGACTATTATTGGCTGGGAATGAAGAAATATGTGGCTAGTTATTTGGCACGATGTCTAGAATGTCAGCAAATTAAAGCAGAACACCAACATCCTGTGGGTTTATTACAACCGCTACCCATACCAGAATGGAAATGGGAAACCATCTCTATGGACTTCATAACAAGGTTGCCTAAGTCAAAGAAAAATAACGACTCCATCATGGTGGTGGTGGACAAGCTGAGCAAGTCAGCGCATTTTATATCGGTGTAATCTACCTATAGAGCTATGCAGATCACCCATGTGTTCATGCAAAATATATTTAAGCTGTATGGGTTGCCAAAGACAATAATTTCAGACCATGATATAAAATTTACATCGGTCTTTTGGAAAACATTGCTTGAAGAGTTGGGAACTCAGCTGAACTTTAGCACGGCTTATCACCCTCAAACTGATGGGCAAACAGAACGAGTGAACAAGGTGGTGGAAGATATGTTAAGAGCATATGTGATGCAGCAACCAACCAAGTGGGAGGACTATCTACACTTGGTTGAGTTTGCATACAATAATGGCTACCACACATCATTGCTAATGAGCCCTTTTGAAGCATTGTATGGGCGGGAGTGCCGCACCCCCTTGAGCTGGAGTGGACCGGAAGACAGATTGATGTTAGGAGCTGAAATGCTCAAGGAAATGGAGGAACTAGTTAAAAGGGTACGATCTAATCTAAAGGCAGCTCAGGATAGGCAAAAGAACTTCACTGACCGGAGAAGAAGGTTTAAGGAGTATCAGGTCGATGATCATGTGTATGTGAGAATTCGAGCAAAAAAGAGCACATTACAGTGGAGCCGGTGCGCTAAGTTGGCACCTCGATATTGTGGACCATTTCAGATCTTAGCGAGAATTGGGTCGGTGGCTTACCAGCTCGCTCTGCCAAGTCACATATGAGTCCACAATGTCCTTCATGTCTCTGTGTTAAAAAAATATGTTTATGATCCTAAACATGTGATTAAGTGGCAGGATATTCAGGTAAGAATTATCTCCGATAGATCAGTCTAAATGTTTTCGTTCAAAGGAAAACTGACTTGGGATGTTTCATGTTGCAGGTAGAACTGGAAGGAGAAATCCGAGTCGGACCATTGAGCATCCTCGACTAGAGAGAAGTAATGCTACGGAAGCGGGATATTACCCAAGTTAAAGTGCAGTGGCAGCACTTTGGGCCTGATGAGGCCACTTGGGAAGATGAAGAACTTATGAAAAGGACTTATCCAAGGCTGTTCATAGTTGAAGGACATCGAGACGATGTCCAATCTCAAGGGGGGAAGATGTAATGCCCCAAGATAAAAATGTAAATATTTAATTTACTGTGGTAAATATAAACTGAACCTATTGTTATTATTTATTTAAAAAAAATTATAATTTGTTTTCATTCAGAAAAGTAAGGAAGTGTTTCCTTAGAGGGAGGAAATTCTCAAGGAGGAAGTTGTCCTCTTGAGGTGGAAAGACAGTTGTTGTGAAAGCAACCCTAACTACCTCCCCTAACTAGAAAAGTTTCCAAAGAAAAGGAGGGGAGGGGAGGAAAATCTGCGCTAGAGTGACAGGCAGAGGAAAAAAAAGGAAAATAATCCAAATAAGGAAAGAGAAAGTGGCTATGTCTGGTGATGACCAGATAACCCTGCTCACTATACGAGCACTTGCAGAGGACTACGGTCCAGCAAGAAGCAAGGGGGGAGATTCTAGTCCTGAAGGACGAATCTCAAGGTCGGGTGGATTGAAAGACAGCAGACCCTGATTTGGGTGACTGCCAGGAACAACTTTTCAGTCGGAGGACACCAGGTACGTAAGAAACCTTTTATCTTGGGACTGTTTATAAGATGTATAATGTTATTCTCTCTTCTTTGTTTCCTTTTATATTATGAAAAGGGAGCGGAAGAGGATACTCTTACAGGGAATCAGGATGGAAAGCTGGGTGAAGGTACGGTTGTCCCCAAGAAACCTTGACTGACGCTAGTGTTTAGTAGCTTGTGAAGAGGTTTGAATCTTATTTCTGTCTTTAAAAAAAAAAATTCTTTGGAAGCTAATGTGTGAATGGACTGCTGGGGAAATATCTCAGAAAGTTATAGTATTTAGAAAACAACCTCACAGGCTCATCATAGAAATTCAGAATCTTCAAAAAAAATTGTTACTATAGCAAAACGAAATACATTTCATTAACCATAGAAGGACCCCAGGGTTCTTTCTTTATTCTCCTCACATGCTTATCAAAAAGAAACGCAGAACAATATAACATTTCAAATTAAAAACTCCTGAAGCATTTGTGGAATGTAAATAAAAATCTAACTTTACAGAAAACTCTGCATAGCATAGTCGCAACCGCGAAGGTATGCAAAATCCATGGCCAAAGTTTAGCTGCTCTTGCTAGCATACAGATAAGATTCATAAGACAACAAAGTGAACACCCAAGTATGCATGCAGGACGACAGCTAGGTAATCCCGCAAAACTCGGCCCATATGGGAACGAGTACAACAGGGAGAATATATAAAAGCATAACCCAGACTGAAGACAAACTCAGGTGATAATCCTGTAGGTGATATGAACAAAAATTCGTAGTGTGAGGAGCCAGACATATTATCATTGTCAAACAAAAACATAAACCTGTGAAGCATAAACCAATTATCCTCATGTAGCAAGTTTAAGCCATTGCAATCATATAATATGAAATGTTGTGCGCAAATGAAAGACATTATGAAACAAAAATCCCCCTGGAAAACTGAGGGATGTTTAGAATCAAATTATACATATAAACAGTGATTAAATGCTCTGTCACAATCTTGAAAATACCATAAATTACAGGAACCTTGACGAGGGTTCATACATTAATAATATTAAGGATTACCGGTGAGGCACTGCAAGGAAAGCGCTCAACCATTGTCCATAGAACTCAAGTTGTAAGGACCCAAACCAACAGTTCAAAAACTGATACAAATATAGACATAATATGCATGAACTGAAGCATACAATTAAACATAAAGTACACGGCTAGTCCTTAAAACATAATGTGCATGGCTAGTCTTGAGAACTGTAGGAAGCCATAAAATATGCACCAAGGGAATTAACCTGAACAACACTGTTTAATAGTGAAACACACCACAAATGTGGAAGAGAGCTCGAGGCTCATAAAAATATAGTTAACTATTCAAAACCCTTTACGAGGGATGGATTTCCCAACCATACTGGAGCTGGGCAAGCCTGCCAGGCCCAAAATCGGCCAAACCTCTGTGCAATAGGCAAATAAAGCATCCGTAAGGGCTGGGCCAGAAGGCCATCACAATTCCAAAAAAATAGAAAACCTTCATTCCACACGGTGAAGTCCTTCATTACTGGCAGTAGGACAAATAAGCAACAAATAAAAATTGCAGAGAAACCATGGATACATACCGGTCAAGCCGAGCTCTGCACGGAGGAGACTCGAAAGCTGGGCAGCGACTCCTGCACTCTTGCATAACTTGCTGGAGTAAAAACCATATCTCTCATCCATAGCAAACAGAGACAGGCCGAAGCATGTTAGGAATTGGGACGAGCAGAAATCAAAGAAAGGAAAATGTCTAGACAAATAGCATAGTGAAGCATTTACCTTAAGGCAACTGTCATTTAGGAAAGAACAGGTCCAAGCCAATCTGGAGTTGGCAAAGCTTCAAGGCCATAGCCATTCACCATCCAGACGAAGGTATGTGTGTGTGTTCGGCACCAGAAGAGAGAAGGAAGTTGTAGCAAGGCCGCGAACAATGTTTTTGGAAAACAACCATGGCACGACTAACTGAGTTGTGTATCGAGCAAGTCTCGCCCTCGAATGGACTACCGTGGCTCCGCACCGTCGATCTGGGGAAGAACCCCAGGGTGTAGAGGTAGAGGTTTCAATGACCACCCCTTCATCATGTGACCAAGCCGGTGGAAGTTAATGCCCAAGCCAGGTGTAAGAAGCAACGATAACTGCATTAAATTTGACGGATACTCTCTATCCTCTGTGGGATATTTCCCAATATACACATAAATGACAAAAGACTTTATCCATAGCCAATTCTATTTTGGAGTCTGCGTGCAATTAGTAATAATGTTGAAATGGTTGCGTCTGCATGCATGCATGGTTGTATAGAATAGTATGTATTTTAACAAAAACATTTAATTACACATAGTTTAATTCGAGGGGTCATTACAGTTCCACAATGTTGTAGCTTAGGTATTTGAGAGGAGAAATCCTACCCTCCCCCTCCCATGTTCAAATCTTGTTTATCGCTTGTTCAGTCTTCATGAGCCAATTGTTAAATAAGGTTGGCAAGGTAGTAGTTATCTCATTTTCGCTTATGGTCTTAAGGTTCAGATGAGATGTTACATACATACACAAAGAAAATGAAGAAAAATTTGTGGAGGAACCAAAGGGATGCTTCCCCTTTTTCATGAATGGCAACCCTACTAAACATCTCAAACTCAATTAGTGCACCTTTTTAGAAATTATTGCATACCTATAAGATTTAAAATCTAATAGAAAAGTAATACAATAGCAATTGAGAAAAAAGTGAAATGAATAATATAGAAAATCAATTAGAACATTCATGTGTAGAAAAGAAACCATACAAAGATGAATGAATGAAGTTAATTAGAATATAATGCAATTCAATGCTATATATAAGTATTAACCATGAAACTATACTAGACTTAACTAAATGCAAAACATGAGGGAACTTCCATGTGAAAGTCAGGTGCACTTTCATGATGAAGCTAACTTAGATTTTACTAGCTATGTTTAGTCAACTAGCTCATGCACTTTGATTCCTAGAAAGTAGGGTCTAAGGCCTCATAAAAAGCACATTTATTCCTAGAAAACATAATTATCACCTAGAATTAGGAAATGAAGTATTTCTCCTAGAACTTAAGTATTGACCTAAGATAAAAGTGGAATTTCCAATGGTGGTTTATGAGTTAGTGTTTTTGGAAACACATGGTATTACATATGATGAAGCTTAAGTGTGTTTTAGCATAGGGATAATTATGTATGTGAGGGTAAATGACTTTGCATGAGAAGGATAATTGCATGTACACTAACATCCCCTTAAACATAACTTAGGTGAGTATGGTGCATGAAAAAGCTAGGTCTTGAAAACAGGAATCCATGTTTAGTACCAAAGTACAAAGAATGTATCCCCAAAATGTTAGGAAAGAGGGAAAACCTAGTGGGAAGAAAACTCCACTGAAAATAAGACAATGTGGAGTATACTAAGTAGCCTACTATGCATTAGATGTCCCCTTTACTCCTAAATGAGTCCATAAGTCTATGAACTTCTGCTCAATGAAGGGCTTAGAAAGATATGCAACATATTCCACTAAATGTTAGTAATGCAAAAACCACTATTGTAGTTCATGTGAATATCTATGCATTTGGTCCTTTATCTATAAATTGGATTACTGGAGATTTATATAGAACTCTAATTGTCACACAATATGATTGTTAGATGCTGAAACTAGATACACAAATCTATGAAAAATATGTTGCAATCAAATAGATTTGGTTGCTACATTCCCTACACCTCTATACTTGGTCTCTACAAATGATAAGAAATAGTGGTGTACTTCCAATCTTACTAGCATATAGGACCTCGTATAGAACTAAGAACATAGCCAAAAGTGGACTTTTAACTATGCCATGACCAATCCAATAGAAATTTGTACAACCACTAATATCTAATGTGCAATTTTATAAATTATGAATACCAAAACTAAGAGTGCCATTAACAAACATAACAATCATTTTGGAAACTTTCCAATGTAGCTTGAGGCTCCTACATGTACCTAGGAACTACCTTGACCACAAATGGGACATTAATCCTAGAATGGTTAAGATATAGTGAATTCCCACCAATTTTCTATACGTAGTATCGTCTACCAAATGTATGGTAGCACCATCCTCAAGCTTAACTCCAGAAAGAAAGGTTAATGTAGCTAACTTGCAATTTCTCATTTGAAACCTAATGAGTAGATCTTAACTATGCCATCTTTATTCATGAAGAAAACCAACTATTTTCATGACTAAAATAATAGTACAACACTCTTGTATTTGTGATAAAAGAATTGGCATGCAATGTAGATTTTACCAAAGTAATGGATGGTGTTGAGCACCTTGTGATTAGGAAATCATCTACATAAAGTAATACCAATAAAAAGTAGTCAATTTGTATCATGATAAAAACATTTGGATCAAAATTACAAGAAAAATATTGATATAGAAAGAAAGAATCCATCGTTGCAACCAATGAAAATGTCTCATTGTAGTTTAACCCATAAACCTATGAGAAGGCCTTACGAGTCTTCTGAATTGCCTCCTAATTACCTAGTAGATAAATGAGAAACTATTAATTTAATTGTTAATCTAATGTTCATATGGAACATGCAAATTGTCACGCAAAATATATGCTAGTACATCTTGTTATGTGCTAATGAAGTTGCAGTATTCCATATGAATGTCATAGAGCAAGATATTAAAGTTCTTTCACAAGCCACCATGAAAACCAAACAACACTTGCAAAATTGATTGAAATGGCATACTTCTACCTAATCATGGGGGCTTCATTAGGGGAGAAATATTATATCACGTGGGTTCATAATGGGGGATTGTTGGCTTTGTGGGGCCTGACCCAGGTTCAATGTTAGTTAGTGAAACAAATCCCTTTTCGAAATCAGCCCGTGGGGCACAGAACGAAGTCTCACTCGAAGCAGTATGGGGGGATGCTGGAACTAAGTTTCTGCATCGGGAGATGGTCGTGATGTCAGTTTACACCCTATGTTCCTACTTTCATGCAGGTTGCTAAGCTTTAGGGCTCTGTCAGTCTACCCCTTTATTCTGTCCTTTACTACCTCAACGAAGGTGTACGATTGACCATCACATAGCCCTAACCCGCGATCCAAGTACTTCTGCACTGCTATGACAGTGTATTGTATAAGTTCCCAAGTTATCTTAAATGTTTTACTTATCTTACTAAACAATCCCAATTAGCGCCGCGTAAACTATATTCTTACTTGCGTTCAATTAACCAATATAGTCACATATATTCACGCATCACATAAACATTGTAAATTAAACCCAAAATGCAATATAAATAGATGCATTAATAGGAAATAAATACATGGAATTTGTAGGATACTTCTCTTTATTGATATCTTCAGTTTAATACGTAATCTATCCGCCTTACGCACACAGCTATAGGGGTCCGCGCACTCAGCTGTGGACTTCCACCCTAGGCCTCTATGCACTCAACTGCGGACTTCCACCCTAGGCCTCTACACACTCAGCTGCAGAGCCTCTACCTACGTTAAGAGCTGAAACACTTAGACTTCTCTACCAAGACTCCAAAACTTGTCTTCTCACTCCACTACATAGAGCCTACTTACTTAGCTCCTTTTTATACAATCCCATGGTCTGCGAACCATGGGTGGATCTTTACAGCCGACTTTACACTTTACAAAATAAGGGTGAACAACCCTTTATGACTCTTAACACCTTCACGCTCCGCAACCACAAAATGCGGAGACTTTACAAATTTATTACAAAATTTGTCCTAAAACATGGGCTTTTAGCCCCAAAACTGTCCTTGGGGAAAGCTGTTCCCAACAGGCCCCCAACACAAACATGGTGACTCGCCCTCGACTCACTCTATGGGTGCGAAGATCTTGGCATGAATACCTCCTAGCTCAACCTGTATGACCGCAACCTTGGCAGCGCACTGTACGGCTGCCTGCTTCGCTTCTTCAACCAACTGCACTGTCGCTGGTCCTGGACTATCAGCCTAAAGCTTCTGCTGATTTGCTTGCAGATTAGAAAGCTTGCCTTCAATGGAGGCCATGACCGAATAAGCATCATCCAACCAGGGCTTCAAGCGCGCATTTAGCATTGCCTCCTTGTGTTGTGATGCATCTACCTGTTCTTTCAATTGCTTGGCCTCCTACAACTTTGTCAGTCTCTGTGTGAGAGTGACGGTTCACACTATACCTTTTACTTCATCATAGCACTATTGCAGTTCTCGCACTTCTGTCTCCAGTCGTTGTACATTAGGTTCCTCATGTAGGCTCGTCAGGACCTCGAACGATTGTTCAAAAAGTTGTGTGTAGTCTACTACTGCACTCTTTACCAACGCTATTGCCTCTGTGATAACAGTTGCACGTTGCTCCTTTACTTCTGGCGGAGTTGAAGGTTGGGCCTTCAACTATAGATCTGCAATCTATAGCTTCAGCTCTAGTTGAACCGTAGCCAATTTTGTGAGAGTGCCCCGCACCCCTATAGCTAGCTTGCGGATGCACACCTCGACCAGTGCTTCCTTAGGAATGGCCAACTCCGGAAACATTTGGCATGCTTCCTCCACGACTTGAATGATACGCTTGTTTTGGTTAATTACCTCGGTCACGGTGGCGATGGCAAAGTCTCGCTATAGGGCCATCTGTTCATTATTAATGCTCTCCTCACTGATCACCTGTAAATCGTTGTTTTTGCAGGCCCTCAGCTTTGCGACCATTCCATCCTGTAGTAGGTGGAGCGCCTCGCCAGGGAACACTGCCAAGTTTAACCGCCACTCCCTTGAGGGCACTAACAGTGGGCCTGTCAACTTCATTCTCTATGGTCAGTGCTCCATTCGGCAGCACTATCGCGATGGAGACCTTTGCACGCAGCATCTCGACAGCTTCTGAAGTGCCAATAGCGAGGTTGGTGGACATCATGCTAGCTTGTGATTCATGGGTCTATAGCTCCTGCAGACCTTTCTGGATGGCCCCCAATAATAGTTGTTGCTGCTGCTCGAACTACTGTAGTGCCTCCACGATGACATCTCGCACCATGTCTCCAATGTCATGCAAATTTCCCTCTGCGAGGGTGATTAGGTCCAACAACACTTTAGTGGCCTTGGATTTCTTCCTCGAGCCCACTTTCTCTTGTTCGCTTAAATGCTTGATGCGGTTCGATGTCATCTACAAGTCTGCGCCATGCTGTTTTGTTTGCTCGTTCGTTTCTTCCTATATGTCAGGCGAAGGTAACCTCGCGCCTTTGTCAGAGCCACGCTCTGTTCCACCTGTCTGCTAGGTGGAATCGCACTCTTCTTGGGCCTTGTCAGTGACCTCCTTCTTCCTCTTCTCGACCAGCTATGCCATCTTGAGCTTGGCCTCCTCCCTTTTGCGCTATGCGATGGACTTGCATGACCCCACCGCCAAGTCTGAGGAAGTGCGCCACTCTATAGGCCAGCAATCAAGTATTGCATCAATCGCGTCATCTGTTGCCAGGTAAGGCAAGTCATACCGTGTCTGCATAGGGTCCTTCTATGCCCTGATTCATACCTGGTGAAAGTCTACCTTGAACTCTACATACCCTTGCAGTTTGTCAAACACAGTAGGCAATAATCGCGGTTTACGATTGATAGCCACGCAGATATTCATCTCCATCAAGATCCAGAAGATGTTGATATCTTTGATGCACTAAGCATCCTTGGTTACCCACAATGAAGCATACTTCACTACTTCTGGCAGGTCTGGCATGATCGAGGGGAATTGACTGTCTTCCAGCAGCTCCCAGGCTACTAGCACAATAGAGAAAAAGAGCCACGCATAGTGGAAGGTCTTGCTGAGCTCCTGTGCCTCGTGACAGTCCGCAAGGAACTCACCACAGAGATAGTGCACCCAATTGAACTTGACTCCTTCAGTGCATTGGGCTGCAAGAGAAATGACTGGTTCTGGCACTTCATTTGCGTGACACTTCCTCATAGCCTTTCGTACCAAAATCTGCATATCCACCTTGACTCCAAGGTCGTAGATACTCGAGATAACATAGCCTCGCTGCTTCTTCACGAGCTTGAATTTCTCCTTCATGGCCTTCATGAGGGCTTGCTCACCACCTTTTCCGCCAAACATCATGGACGGATTTTCCCCTGTGTAGGGTAGTTGTGTGATCCTATGGATCAATTTGTCGGTGATGGGTATTTTATCCTCCAGCCACAGACACCCAACGTGCACCAAGCATAGCAGCTGCTTGATGACCAATATTGTAATGGGGGGTGTGATTGTAGTGTGACACCAATAGTAGGTTGAGCAGACCTACCTTGTCTACTCCCCTGAGCCACTTTCACTGTTCCAATACAGTCATCCTGGTGGCTGTGTCAATAATGTGTTGCATTAGCTTCTCTGTAGCTAAGTGCGAGAACTTCTCATGGTCAGCTAAGTCCCAATATTCTAGTTTTAACAGAGGAACCCACCCCAAGTGCGGTCCTTCAAAGACAATCTCATTTGGTAGCAGAAGGGTTCGCAAGGGGACCTTTCTCTTATCAATGTCCTTTGGCAACTTGGTCTTGCCCTTGCGCGGAGGGATGTACTCGGGCAACTTAGCGATAGGGTCAGCACTCTGGACTTCAACTTCCTCCACTTCTACCCCCAAGTCCTCATCATCCATTGGGATGTCCTCAATTTCTTCCTCCTCTGGCTCCAGGTTAATGGCTTTGCCCTCCCCCTGTGTGGTGGGCTTGTCCTTTAGTGGGTTTCTTCTCGGCGACACGTGCACCAGAATCACAGCCTGCTTTCCCTTCTTATCCTTCACACTCTCCTTGGTTGGGGTCGGCTTTGGTCTAGGTGTCCATGGTGATTTGGGAACTTCAACTAATACCTCTGCAACCTCTAGAGTGACTCCCTCTGCCTCCCTAACAACTTTCGGCACAACCCCCTCGACTGTCACTACTTCCCCAATATCTACAGTTTCTGTCGATGTTGACATGACGCTATTCAAAAGTTCTTGTGTCTCCTTTGGTAATTGCTCAAACACCGAACTCGCTATCAGAGCTTCAAAGAATTCACGGTTCATGTGTGCTTGAGAGCTCAATGTTATGAAACCAGCTCAAGAAAAGATAGAAAAGATAGATCAACCCCTTAGAATTCAGCCTCTTCGAAAGGGAAACCTCCTTTACATTACATAAATGAACAATTCTTGGATGATACAAATGAAAAGACCTCCTTTCTATATATAGGGTCTAAAGGGGTCATAATAATCAGAAGCCGACAAACAATATAACGAAGGGCACAATAATAACAATAGTGGGCTTCTATGGGGCACAATAGTAACAATATGGGCAATACATGGGTACATCAATATAATAAGTGGGTTGTATTGATAACAATAAGGGGTTACACTAGTAGTATAGGGGCCTAACACTCAACAACTCAATTCTCAAAATGCCAAGTGTTCTTCGCTGGGCAGCCACTTGTAATTTATAGGGCATTTTGAATTCAAATCCGACTGTTTCCCCCACATTTGGTTCATTAATGTCAGATTGGTAGTAGATTTCCAAGGATCTTACCCATAAAGTTTGTCTCAAATGCCAGTTTCCCGCTCCATTTGGCCCCATTTCTACTCTCAAATCATGAACAGTGACTTTAACGGTCACTTTCTGGCTAACCTGCGTGATTTGTCCCTAGGTAGCGTAGCTCCCTTCACACTGTCACGAACCTTGTGACATTTCCTCATCCTACACAATCCTCAAATCGTGCAGTTCCCCAAACCAGGTAGTGTAGTTTATAGTCCCGCACCTCCTTTCAGCTGCCTGGAGTGCTAAGACTATGTTGCCCTCATATAGTCACCTGGACGGATCACTAGTGTATGGCTTCAATCGGCTGCCATTCACCTTGTTGGCTTGTGGGGGCCTGACCCAGGTTCAACTTTAGTTAGACAAACAAATGCCTACACTATTGGCCCTTTCAACATCAGCCTGCGGAGCGTGGATCGAAGTCTAACCCGAAGTAGTATGGGGGGATGCTGGAACTAAGTTTTCGCACCCTGAGATGGTCGTGATGTCGTTTTATTCCTTCTATTCCTGCCTTCACGTAGGTCACTTAGTTCTAGGGCTCTGTCTACCTAAACCCTTATTCCTCCCTACAATACCTCCGTGAAAGGGTATGGCTGACCTTCGTGCAACCCTGACCTTCAATTCAAATACTTTCGCACTACTAAGGCAGCTTATTGCTCAGATTGTCAAGTTATCTTAAGAATCTTTCCTATCTTATTAAGAAATCACAGTTAGCATCGCGTAAGCAGATATTCGTATTTAAGTTCAGTTATCTAACATAATTATACACATTCGCGCATCACATAAGCATTATAAAGGAAAGTCATAGATAATATGACAAGATGCATTAATCAGAACAAAGACACCGAATTTGTAGAATACTTCTCTTTATTGATATCTCTAAGCGATTACAAACTCTATCCGCCCCGTGCACACAGCTACAGGGGTCTGCGCATTCAGTTGCAGACTTCTACCCTAGGCCTCTACGCACTCAGCTGCAGAGCCTCTAGCTACACTACAACCTGAAACTTAGACTTCTTACTTCAGAGCTATGACTCTCTGACATGATATGACTCTCAAACTACTTAGAGCTGCTCTTTTTATACAATCCCATGGTATGTGGACCATGGGTAGATCTTTTACAGCTGACTTTACTTTACAAAACTAAGGGCAGACAAAACTTTATGTCTTATGACACCTTCAAGCTTTGCAACCATAAAATGTGGAGTCTTTACAAGTTTATTACAAAATTTGACCAAAACATGGGCTTTTACCCCAAAAATGTCCTTGGGGGATCTCGCTCCCAACAAGCCCCCAACACAAACATCGTGACTTTCCCTTGAGTCACTCGGTAGGCATGGAGATCTTTGCGCGAAGCCCTTCCAGCTTGACTCGTATGACCACAACCTCAGTTGTGCACTGTGCAGCCGCCTGCTTCACGTCTTCCACTATTTGCTCGATCACTGCTTCTGCCATGCCGGCCTGAAGCTTTTGCTGCGTCGCTTACAGAGTCTCAAGCTTGCCTTCGATAGATCCTATCACTATGTAAGCCTCATCCAGCCAGGGCTTTAGTCTTGCCTTCAGCACTGCTTCCTTGTGTAGCGCTACATCCACATGTTCCTTCAGCTACTTGGCCTCTTGCAGCTTGGCTAGTCTCTGTGTCAGCGTGACGGTTTGCATTGTTCCCTTAACCTCATCATAGCACTGATGTAGCTCGCGCACTTCTGTCTCTAGCCACTATACATTGGGGTCCTCCTACAAGTAGGTCAGGACCTCAAATGGCTTTTCAAACAATTGCGTGCAGTCTGCTACTGCACTGTCCACCGCCACTACTACTTCTTTGACAGCGGTCGCTCGCTCCTCCTTTAATTCTAGCGGCATTGAAGGCTGGGTCTTGAACTGTAACTCTATGATTTGTAGGTTCAACTCCAATTGAGCCTGCTCCATCTTAGTATGAGTGTCGAGCGCCCCTATGGCCAGCTTACAGATGTGTACCTCGACTTGATCCTCCTTCAGAATGGCCAACTCTAGGACCATTCGGCATGCTTCCTCGATGACTTGCATAATGCGCTTGCTCTGATTGGTCGCCTCGGTCTTAGTGAAGACGGTAGCATTTCTCTATAGTGCCATCTTCTCATTGTTGATCCGTTGCACTGATCACCTGGAGGACGTGGTGCTCATGGGCCCTCAGTTCTGTAATCACTCCATCCTGCAAGAGGTGGAGCACTTCTCATGGGAGCACTGCCAGGTTCAACCCTACTCCCTTTAGGGCACTGAAAGTGGGCCTGTCAGCCTCTTTCTCTATGGTTAGTGCTCCATCAGGAAGTACTATCATATTAGAGGCATTCGTGCATAACATATCGGCAACTTCTGAAGTGCCGATAGCTAGGCTGGTAGACACCATGCTAACCTGCGATGCGCGGGTCTGCAGTTGCTGCAACCCTGTCTGGATAGCCCCCAAGATGATCTGTTGTTGCTGCTTAAATTGTTGTAGGGCCTCTACAGTGACATTCCTCACTGTGTCACCGATATCATGCAAGTTGCCCTCTATTAATGTCATGGGGTCAAGTGAGGTCTTGGTCACCTTTGATTTTTTCCTGGGCTCACCTTTCTCCAGCTCCCTTGGGCGCTTGATGTGGATGGAAGTCTTCGGAGGGTCTACGTCTTGCTGTTCTATCTCCTTCTCTATCTCAGGTGAAGGCGATCTCGCGCCTTTGTCAAAGCCCTGCTATGTCCCACCTGTCTACTTCCCTGTTTGTTGCGCGACCTTGAGCTCTGCCTGGGCCTTATCAGCGACCTCCTTTTTCCTCTTTTTGGCCAGCTGTGCCATCTTAATCTTAGCCTCCTCTTTTTTCTTCTACACGGCATACTTGCTTCCTCCCATCGCCAAGTCTATTGTAGAGCACCACTCTGTCGGCCATTGATCAAGGACCGCATCAATGGTGTCATCCGTTGCCAGATAAGGCAAGTCATACCATTTCCGCGTAGGGTCCTTCCACGCCTTGATGGATACTCAATGGAATTCTGCTTTAAATTTGGCGTAGCCCTGTAGGTTGGCGTACACTGTAGGCAACAATCGCGGTTTACAGTTGATGGCCATCCAGATGTTCATCTCCATCAAGATCCAAAAGATCTTGCTACCCCTAACTCGTTGCGCATCCTTGGTTGCCCACAGTGAAGCGTACTTCGCTGATTCTGGGAGGTTTGGCATGACCAAAGGGAACTGGCTGTCTCTGATAGCTCACACACTACCAACACAATTGACAACAAGAGCCACATGTAGTGGAACGTCTTGCTAAGCTCCTGTGCTTCACGACAGTTTGCTAGGAACTCTCCATGAAGGTAGTCCAACCAGTTGAACTAGACTCCTTCAGTGCACTGTGCATCTAGTGCGACGACAGGCGCTGATACCTCATCAGCGCAACACTTCCTCATCACTTTCCCTGCTACGATCTGCATGGCTACCTTCACGGTAGGGTCATAGATGCTAAATATAGCATAACCCCACGACTTCTTCACCAGCTTAAATTTTTCCTTCATAGACTCCGCGAGAGCTTGTTCACCACCTTTTCCGCCAAATATCATGGCTGGATTCTCGCTTGTATATGACAATTGTGTTATGCAGTGAATCAATCTATCTATGATGGGTATTGGCTCCTCCAGCCACAGATACCCATCATGCACCAAGCACAATAGTTGCTTAATGACCAAAACTATCACTGGGGTGCGGTTGTAGTGCGGCACCCAAAGCAGGTTCAGCAACCTTACCTTGTCTACTCCTCGGAGCCACCTCTGCGGCTCCAATGAGGTCATTCCAGAGTTTTTATCAATGATACAATGCATCAGTTGCTCAGTCGCTAGGTGTGGGAACTTCTCGTGATCGACCAACTCCCAGCCTTCAAGTTTTAGCAGCGGCACTCGTGCCAAGCATGGTCCATCGAAAATAATTTTGCTTGGCAACATAGGGGTTTGTAGGGGAGTCTTACTCTCATCAATGTCGTTCGACACCTTGGTCTTGGGCTTGCGTGGAGGGACATACTTCGGCATCCGAGTAATAGGGTCCACACCCTGGGTTTCAACCTCATCTACTTTGACTCCCACATCCTCATCGTCCATCAGGATGTCTTCAATGTCTTCCCCTCCAACTCCAAATTTATAGCTTTTCCCTTCTCCTGTGTGGTGGGCTTCGGTGGGTTTCTCCTTGGCGATGTGTGCACTGGTATATCAGGTTGCTTTCCCTTCTTGTCCTTCATGGTTTCCTTGGTTGGGGTTGACTTTGGTCTCGGCGTACTCGGCGATTTAGGGACCTCTGCTAATACTTCAGCTACTGCTTGAGTATCTTCCTCTGCCTCTATCTCCATTTCTAGCACCAACTCCTCTGCTATTTCTTTAGTATTTATAGTTTCTACGGGTGCTGACATAACGCTTTCCAATAGTACTCACAACGTCTCTGGTAAGTTTGCAAATGCTGGAGTCTCTTTCAAAGCCTCAAAGAATTCTTGATTCATGAGTGCTTGAAAGCTCAACAACTCAATTCTCAAAATGCCAAGTGTTTTTCGCTGGATAGCCACTTGTAATTTATAGGGCATTTTGAATTCAAATCTGATCGTTCCCCCCAAATTCGGTTCATTAATGCCACATTAGCGGCATATTTTCAAGGATCTGAGCCATAAATTTCATCTTAAATGCCGGCCACTCACTCCATTTGGTTGCATTTCTACCATCAAATCATGAATAGTGACTTTAACAGTCACTTTCCAGCTGACCTGTGCGATTTCTCCCTTGGTAGCGCAGCTGCCTTCACGCTACCGTGAACCTTGTGACACTTCCTTTCTTCGCACAATCCTCTAATCACGTAGCTCCCCAACCTGGGCAGTGTATTTTATAGTCATGTGCCTCCTTTCAACTGCCTGGAGTGCTAATGTTGTGCTACCTTCACCTAGTCACATGGCAGGACCACCGGTTGTTGCATTAAAAATTGTACCCTTGACATTTTGCTATCTGTGTGAGTTCATTACCACTCATACTTTCCCCCTCTGCAAGTTTGAAACATTAGTTCCTCATATCAAGCCTTGAAAACAAGAGAAATCCCTCAAAAGTATTTACAACTCTGGTTCCACACTTTCTCTTTGTATTACCTGCAGTCCCGCATCTAATGGTCAAGTCTCTTGCGCACCTGACCACACTTTCTCTTTGTTAAGAGTGCGGACCCCTGTAAAAGTTAAAAATGTGCAATTACATTCTGAAAAACTCACTTTCAGTCATTTGTAGAAGCTTCTGGAAGGAATCTTGAGGTGGCAAGTTTGCTCTCTTAAGGTTCATGCATCCCATACCTTAAGGAGCTAACCCCTTGATGTGAGGAGCTTATCCTTTGAAGGAGGATTCTATCCCTCATAGGTGGCCTGTAACCTCCTCCTCTGCACTATAAAAAAACATTGAACTGGTTACTGAAGGTTAGAAGCTGATATTTTGAGTGAAAGCTGTTGGAACTTTCTTCTATTTGATTTTATGGGAGAGATAATACCTCTATGATTCATGTGAAGAGGCAAGGCTTGTCAAAGTAAGAAATTCTGTTCGGACCCAGGAAGAGAGCTTTTACATCAGGCTGAAAAGTTGTAAGGTTATTCTACTTCAAGTTAATCAAAAAGTTGTTTTTCTCAATAAGCTGTTGATTCATGGGTTAATTAATGGATTCTTGTCACCAATAGAAAGATGTATATTTGCTATGCAGGTGCTATTTAATGTTTGCTTGTTTGTGATTGCAGGTCTTCAAAGATAACTCTTTCGAACGATTGGAGGATGACTACTACGAACAAGCACTGGATCTAAGGTGGGTCTTAACACCTTTATAGTATTTATTTATAAATCGCATATGTCTAGAGAAAGATAGATTTGTTTGTTTGCTTGTTGCTAGACTATCTTCTGATACTAGGGAGATCGGTCTTGTTTGCAAGATCAATTTATCCGGCCAACAAATTGGTGACTCCACTGGGGAATGAATTTAGTTTTCAGTTTTTCCTTTGTTTTGACTTGAGAATACTGTTTCCATTTCTGGTTTTTGATTGATGTATACTGGCATGGATAGTTTTTAGAATCTGGATTATTTTTTGTTTTTTTAGAAGTTTTCAAGGGACCGCACTTTCTCTTTACAGAAAATGCAGGCATCTTCGCACTTTTCCTTTAGTAAATAGAGCGGAACTGCACCTATTTCTTTTGGAGCCTACGGACCCTGTGAAGTTTTTTGAAAAACCTAAAATATCTTCTTCCAGTTAAGTTTAGGTTTCATTTGGCCAACAAATTGGCGACTCCACTGGGGAATGAATTTAGTTTTCAGTTTTTCCTTTGTTTTGACTTGAGAATACTGTTTCCATTTCTGGTTTTTGATTGATGTATACTGGCATGGATAGTTTTTAGAATCTGGATTATTTTTTGTGTTTTTAGAAGTTTTCAAGGGACCGCACTTTCTCTTTACAGAAAATGCAGGCATCTTCGCACTTTTCCTTTAGTAAATAGAGCGGAACTGCACCTATTTCTTTTGGAGCCTGCGGACCCTGTGAAGTTTTTTGAAAAACCTAAAATATCTTCTTCCAGTTAAGTTTAGGTTTCATTTAATATTTTTAGTGTCTACCCAGATCTATATTTTTCCTGTCAAAAATCTCTTATGAATGAGTTCCGATGGTATTTTTGTTTTAGATGATTTTCTAGAAGTTTTTCATGCTTGGAGTGGTTTTCACTTGGTCTCTGTAGTGACTCAAAGATCAGAAGCTTGAGGAACCTTAGATCACCCTGGTGTATTTTTGTCTTCTTGATGAGTCTGACTTGGTTGTGAAATCTATCCTTTGTGAGAAATAGATTTAGTTTTCTCGTTGCAAATCTTTGAACAAACTTTGTTATAAGTTTTGAATTTCATTTTTACAAAAGAAAACATATCTGGATGTTTTTTGATTGATTTGTTATTTCTAAACAAATGAATCCTTAGTTTACTGAACAACTAAGTAAAACATCCTCAAAAATAATTGAAGCTTTTATTCAATTAGATTTTCAAAGTTTTTAGATCTCAAAATTAGTTTTTGTAGTTTTGAGTGTTTTTCTAGAACTTGTAGATCTCTTTTGAAGAAAATTGTTTTTTTTGTAGTTTCGAGTTTTGAAAAGTGAAAGGGATTTATTGTGAGCATTAATTATTAGTCTCATTTTGAGTTCTTATTAAAAAATACAAAAAAAAATTCTTTCCATTTCCATGTTGAAAGAAAGAATTGTTTTCTAAAGAAGTGCATTCTCGAACTCTTTCTTTTAGCTAGAATTTCATTGAAAGAAAAACGAATTGATTATCATTTTAGGTGCATTTTTAGTGTGTTTGGAGTCAAGCTTTCACACCATCAAAGTTTCATTTCCATACCTATTGACTTAAAGAACAACCCATAAAAGCAATGCTTAATTAAAATTGATCTAGTAATCTTTTCTATTTCTAGGGCTCTTATCAACAATATAGCTTAGGCTAGTATCTTGGAGTAGGGAGTAACTAAGTCTCCAAGATAGTTAAAACAAATAAGTAGATACATCTTGCGATAGGAAATAAATCCAATTGTAATTGATACATTCCGGGAAGCTTCTCTTAAAGGAGTAAATCATGAGATCATGTCCGAACCTTTGAGACAATCAATTCTGTTTCATTGGGAAAGATAGAAGATTTGTGCGTATTATAAACGGTAAACTTTGGATTAACCATTGTCGAGGAGCTTCGGGTCACTTGTTGGTAAACCTTGGATTGACCATGTCAAGGAGCCTTCAAGGGGATTGAGCTTTGTTACTTTGCCCTTGCACGTAGATCAAATCGTAGACTGTTCCCCCAATTGTATTTGTTGCTGTTGGTAACCTTAGTGTCCATAAACTTGAGATTATTTCCTAAGGTGACGGTGAAGGAAGGATCTCACTATACCTGGAGCAGATATTGACTAGACTCGCTTGGACTCTATGGGGGGTTCTCTTCACTTGAGATTATTACGTGAAGAAACTTGTGCCAGTCTGTTTCATTAAGCAGGTTGTCGGGGTAACCGTTCCAACTGCTCTTTCTGTATTAAACTTCTACGAAATTGGATTTCATCACCAACTAGTGTTTTTAGTACGGGAAGTTACTATTTGTGTGTGGTTTGAACTCTTAGATTTTTTAGGTGTGTGATTCAGTTGTTTGTTTCTTTAGAGACTTTAGGTGCTTTTATTGAAATTTTCTTTGTTTGCGTGTGATTATTTCATCCTACACCAAGAGGCTATTATCTTTCATCGATCATGTCAAGACGGTCGTCTATGTTTTCCCCATCACCGGAAACATTTTTATACGACAGTCCTTCTGTTCCTTTAGGGTACCAGTCACTCTTTGGTACTTTTTCAGGGGCAACTCCTCGACCAACTGAACATCAGTTATCATCTGGTAGTAATGGAACTCAAACGTTGAACGCATAGCAAATTTTTATGATGTATGGTAGTATTCCAAATCCTCAACCTCAAGGTAGTCAGTTACCGCCTGGGGGGCAACCCCAAGGTAGTCAGTTACCACCTGGGGGGCAACCTCAAGGTAGTCAGTTACTGCCTGGGGGGCAACCTCAAGGACAGTACATACCCCAAGGTCAACCCCAGACTCAGTACATACCTCAAGGTCAACCCTTGTTTCAGTACATACCTCAAGGTCAACCCCAGTTTTAGTACGTGCCTTAGGGTTATCAACCTAAAGGTCAGTACCCAACTCAAGGTTTACAACCGCCTTCTGGTCAATCATTTTTACAAGGAGTTGGAAATGTACCACTTAATTATCAGCCCTACGTTCAACCACATTATGGTCCTCCATTTGCACAACCTTTTATGGGTCCATACTCTAGAATGAATATGGTGTGGGATTCGTCTCAAACTCAACAGACTATGCAACCTAATGTGTAGTTATCTAATCAACCTGGACAACCTTAGGTTTCTGGGCCAACCTAGCAACCTGTCCAACCTACTATTCAAACCCCTGCACCTGGTTTAGTTTAGTAGGCTGGGCCTAGCTCACCTTAGAATCCACCTCAAACTGCTGCAACTATTGCAACTTTTGTTCAACCTACCACACCTGTTTCTGGAGTATCTATAGCTCCAGTTTCTACTATCCTTGCATTAGTGTAAACTCCTCAAGCCTCTGTGCCACAGTCAGGACCTATAGTTTAGACTTCAGTCCAGATGCCTGTAGGACAAGCTAGTCCAAGTACGATTGCTACAAGTCAACCACAATTCACTTATCAACTGTAGCAGGGACAATATCAATTCGGTCCTATTGCACAAAACCAAGTTTATCAGTATCAACCGTATCCTGGCTATACTTATCAACAACCTCAACAACCTCAATTTGGTCTGGTTAATCCTGGTTTTCCAGGAGGTTATAACATTCCTAATGCAAATCCGATTCCAGGTTATCTTGGATATCCTCCTCCTGGAGCTGGTCTCATTACTAAAGGTTTTTGCGACCCTAACCATCAGTTACCATTTATTTCAACTTTGGATTTACCTAATTTGTCGCGCCTTATGAACGATCTGATTTACTATCTTCCGTTTTGGCCACTAATGCCTAGTAAGTTGCCCAGTGATATCCCAATTCGAGGGTAAGTCAGGAGAGGATTCGTCAAATCACGTTATGACTTATCACCTCTGGTGTGCATCTAATTCAATCACTGATGATTCAATTTGATTGCGTCTTTTTCAACGAACTCTTATTGGTCTTGCCGCCAAATGGTACATTGAGTTACCACGAGGCTCTTTTTATAATTTCATTCAGTTAGCCACTGCTTTCTTAACTCATTTTCAGTTGCCTGTCAGATACGACAATGGCACGAAACTGCTAAATTCACTAAAACAATCCATGTCCACATATATTTTTGATGATATTCATGAATGGAGACGTAGAAGGCGTTTAGTGAAAGTTTTCATTCCGGATCAAATTTTAGCGGAATGGTTCATTAAATCATTGTTACCTAAAATCACTGAAGATGTAGCTAAGGGAGGAGTTGTCACTGAAGAGCAAGTCATTCCTCAGGCTCAGTACCTTGACCTCGTCTATACGCAGTTAGGTACTTTACATGAAAAAATCCCTGATCTTCCAAAACATGGTCAAATAACTGCAGCTCCTTCAGTGTCTCATGCCGCTGATGGTATGATTGGTTCAGTTAGTACTAAAAGCAAGAAGAAATCTTCAAATAATTCTTCTCCTACAATAACTTTAACTGATTCCCTGAAAGGAGATTCTTCTGCTGAAGTTTATGCTGACATCCATGTCATAGATTCGTCTACGACCAAATCCTGTAGTAAAGAGAAGGGAAAGAAGAAAAACAAACAAAATTCAAAAGATAAAATGGATAAAAATGAATCTACTGAAAAGAAATGGAAACTTCGCTATCCTTGTTTCAATTGTGACGAGGATCATTTTACCAAAGAATGCCCACATCGAGCAGAGGTTTCAAAATTCATTAAAGGTTATCAAACTCCTGCTGTCTCGAAGGATCCTTTTCCTACTCAAGATAGTAAGATGGTTGCTTCTTCCTCAAATACCTCAGAAGAACCCATTATGATGATGTCTCATGTCAAGATTGCGACATGATCGCAAGATTATGGTAGTAAAAATGTTGCTGATGGTAAAGAAGCAGAATGTTCTAATTCAAACACATCAACTACACCTCCTCCTGGTTCTGATCCGCTACAGATCGAGAAACCAAACCCTGACTTAGTAATCAAACCACTTGCTAAAGGTATATTTGGAAATCAGCTTTCAAGCCACATGCGAGAGCTGCTCAGAATTATAACATTGTTGAAGACTTAGCTATTTCCCCTTTAGCAATGTCGGCTTTGGAAGTGCTGCAGTCATGCCCAACACAGTGTAAATTACTATTGTCTGCTATAGGAGCTGTTGATATTCAGGATCCAAACCTAATAATATTTGATTTAGAGAATAGTACACCCCGCCTACCTCATCAAATGGCTTTCTAGATTCCAGTTTTAGTCAAAAACAAACCTTGCTTTTGGATTGTGATTGATGAAGGGCTTCTACGTGTATTATGTCGATCTAGTGTTGGAAATCGCTTGGTTCTCCCACACTCAATCAGTCTCCGATAATTCTAAAGGCTTTTTATGGCTAAGGGTTCCATCCTTTTGGTATTTTGCAATATTTACCTATAGGGGTCGAAGGAAAAATCGTAAATCTAGATGTGGAAGTGGTTGATGCCCCTCTAGATTACAACCTTCTCTTGGATCACAGTTGGGCTTATGCTATGACTGCTATTGTTTCATCAGTCTTTCAGCTTATCAAGTTTCCTCATAATGGAAAGATCGTTATGATAGACCAGCTGAACTATTTCTTTCCTCTACAGATAGTGTTCAGAACATCAGTAAAACGACTATCCCTTACAAGGATGTTGGCGTAGGTTTGATTAAAGATTCTGGTTTACTGGGAACTTTTTCCTTCCCTCCTCCTAATGTATCACCTTCTATTGCAAATATTCATATGATTTCATTGAATAATGTTACTTTTGATGATCCTCGGATCGTACCTTCCGATTCCGAGGTGGATTCATTTGATGGCGTGATGCCTTTAAGTCCCTTTGAAATTGCATATCAGGCTGTACAGTCGTTTTTTGATTCCTGATCAAGCTCGAGTATAGTTTGTTCCCGTGTCAACCTTGTTAAAAACTGAAACTGGATGTCTCAAGGATAGTCTGTTCCTATGTCAACCTCGTTAAAAAATGAAACCGGATGTTTCGAGGATAGTTTGTTCCTGTGTCAACCTCGTTAAAAAATGAAACAAGGTGTCTGGAGCATAGTTCCTTGTCTTGTGTCAAGCTCGTTAAAAAATGAAACAAGGAGTTGTGAGCATAGTTCTTTGTCTTGTGTCAAGCTCATTAAAAAATGAAACAAGGGTCATGGAGCATAGTTCCTTGTCTTGTGTCAAGCTCGTTTAAAAAATGAAACAAGGGTTATGAGGATAGTTCTTTTCTTGTGTCAACCTCATTTCAAAATGAAACAACTCCCTTTCCAAATCGAGTCTTTGATTAAGATCCCATAAAATCCAAGTCGAGTCTTTCCAAGATCTCGAAAGTGAACCTTCATTTCATCTACCTCGTTGAATGCAATGAAGCTTGGGGGCATGTACCTCGATTTGAGTCATTATGCTGGGGGCATGCGAACTTATAACAAGCATAGTTTTTTGTTTCAAGCTTGTGTAAACATGAAATCAAATCCAAGCAGAGTTCTCTATGGTTCAAGATTGTGTAAAAATGAACCCATACCTGTTTTACATCTCGTGATTGCCGTTTTTATCCGCTAAATTCTGCTAGATGAGCCTTTGTTGTTTCATTCCATCGCCACCATCTCTTTGGCTGATCATATGCTTTCACTTGGTTTTTTTCGTTTCCTGAGGGACCGTAGCGATGAGTGGTTTTATTAGCCAGCCTCTTAACCATTACATGTTTTGAGCAGTTCCACCATTGCTGGAACCAATTGCTACCCTTTATACCACTCGTTCCTCTAGGACGAGTCTTCTTTAAGCTCTTTTCTGACTCGTAAAATATGAAAATATTGCCGAGTTTTTCCATTTTTAACTCGTTAAACAGAATTAAAAAGGCGGTCCACTTTCAGCTCTTTTCTGACTGTATAAACATGAAAAGATCACCGGACTTTTGTCGTTTCAAGTTTGATACTGGTTATGAAATGACGTGTCTTCGATGACTTTTTTACTTTTTTGAATCGAGGCTACTAATTATGAAAAGTACTCCTTGATTGTAATGGTCAAGCGGTTCTCTCGAGTATTATTTTATACTTTTTCTGGCTCGAGGGACACAAATTTATAAAAAAGAACCCTCCTGGAGTTTTCTTTTTTGTGTCTTTTTTAAACTCTCTAAACATGAAAAAGACTCTAAGTTTTACCTATGTCGGACTCGTTAAACCCTGACAACATTGGACTCGTCACCATGAGGAGATTAGAGTCATCTTTAAACCCTTTTCAGACTCGTTAAATATGAAAAGATTATCGAGCGCTTATCCTTTTCAGCTCGTTAAAGTATTGGAAATGTCATCCCTCCTGTATTATTTTATCATTTTCGGACCTGAGGGATTATTTTACGAAAAGGTACCCCCATGGAGTTTTCTTAAGTTTTTCATGTGATTCCCTAAAATTGAAAAACACCGAGTTTTTCCTCTACTAGGCTCGTTTAAATTTAACAGTAAAGGACCTATTCAATTTTAAACACGAATGAACCACTCTTTCTTAGGGTTCAAATTTTAAACTTAGTTGGACTCATCCGAAGGATCAGCTTATAAATAAGAAAATGTTATCCTCCTCAAGCTTGTCAAAAATAAAGAGGTACTTGCCAAAAATGGTGAGGGAAAAGAGAGAAAAATGAACCTGTTTGTTACACTTTGTTTTTTAGAAAAGCTGTTAACCACTTTTGAACACGACACTTTTGTTCAACTGGGTTGGGAAAATCCTTTGCCTAACAGTTAATCAATCACATTGAAAGTTTTCAGCTGGTTTCTGGGTATTAGCTTTGCGTCAATTGTCACCAAACCATCTGTAGTGTTGTTATGTGTTCAAGAGAATAGTTCAAATAAACCATTCATCTGCAAGATATCTGTCATCCATTTTGACCATCCCTGAGTTAGTCCTTGCCTATATATTTCTTCAAAACTTGATCTATGATTTCGTGCTATGGGCTTGCCTACGACAGATCGCTTTCTACCGACTTCAGCTCATTATCTAGGAATTTGATCTAGAAATCATCAGTACGTTGAAATTTGCATGCCCTAATGGCAGGATTCTCGCCTTCGACGATAGGTTGCATCATTGACCTTTGATCGAATGATTCTATGACATGTTCGACTTCAGCTCATTTATTCACATTTCATGGATTGTATTGAGTACTTTGAGAGCCATTGACATTATTGGTGGTTTCTCTCACACTTGTTAACAGTTCACATCATTGACTGGTAATCAAGTGGTTTCTACCATGTTCAACTTCGACACATTCATTTACATGGATAGAATCATACTAGTTCGAGAAGCGGAAATCAAGACCCTGGATCTAGTTTCTACCATCCAGGTTGTGAGGAATTTTGTTATTCATTATATAGTGGACTATTCATAAACAGGTGGTTGTGTCCATACCGTGTCTACACATGTCTATACTCTTGATGTATCACAAAATCATTCCTATATTAGAACAGTTTAGTCAGTTTTCTAGTCAGTTTTGATCTCAGTATGGGAATGCCTACCTCAGCGATGATATGTCTACATATATATATTTTGCATTAAATGTTTTTACAGGTTCCGACTAGTGTGTCCACATGATGATCCTTGAAATGATAAAGTACTTCACTCTTCATAAATGACAGACTCTATCTTCATCTATTACAGACTTCACACTTTAGGGGGCAATCTGTTTCACTAAAAATTGTCACCTTGACATTCTGCTATCTGTGTGAGTTCATTACCACTCATACTTTCCCCCTCTACAAGTCTGAAACATCAGTTCCTCATATCAAGCCTGGAAAACAAGAGAAATCCCTCAAAAGTCTTTAAAACTCTGGTTCCGCAGTTTCTCTTTGTATTACCTGCAGTCCCGCATCTAGTGGTCAAGTCTCCTGCACACCTAACTGCATTTTCTCTATGTTAAGAGTGCAGACCCCTGTAAAAGTTAAAAAGGCACGAGTACATTCTGAAAAACTCACTTTCAGCCATTTCTATAAGCTTCTGGAAGGAATCTTGAGGTGGCAAGTTCGCTCTCTTAAGGTTCATGCATCCCATACCTTAAGGAGATAACCCCTTGATGTGAGGAGTGTTATAAAAATTTTTGGGCACTTCAATCCCAATCATAAATGTTCATAAACTGAGGGCTCCTAAGTCTGTAAAAGTATTGCTTCACTGCCTAAAGGAACAAGGTCAGCTGATTACATCATCTCCTAGAAGTTCTCCACTGAAAACTGCTCATAAATTGCCAAAAATGGACCATACTGAAAGCCCAATGCAGAGGGTGCGATGAATATCACCTTCCCAGTGTACAAGGTACGATGCATACTGAGTTTCTCCTCTGTAGAGTGCGATGGTTGGGAATGGACAAATGGCAGGGACAAAATGCGAGGTGGAAGATCATGGAATCTTCCAGAAGCTTCCCCTCTGACACTTGCCTCTCTGTTTTC
>APFE031548239.1:17195-27408 GCA_000404065.3 Pinus taeda
AAAAATAAAAAGTATTTAAATTATATAAAATGACGTTATAATTAAAATGTGGTAAATTTTAGCACAGAAAAAAAAATCAATTTTGATATATAAATTAGATAAATTGATATATAGTTGAAATGTTTTTGTCTGAAGTAAAATTGAATGGTTATTTCAGATATAGTCAAAAACTTACACACACATATATATATGCTGAAAATTTGTCTTAAATTTAGCTTTATTAAATGTTAAGAGGGATCAAATTTTTTTTAAAGTGCAAACTTTTTTTCAAATTTTACATCAGAGATTTTTAATTAAAATAAAAATTACAGTAAAAAAACAAAATAAAGCTTGATTTAAAATGAATATAAATTAATATATTTAATTTAAATGATTTATTTAATTATATGATTATGATGTAAACTAATATATAATATATTAATATTATATTTATATAATTTATATAAATTAAATAATTTAACTAAATTTGATAGCAAAATATTTTATCTGAATTTGATACCAAAATAATTTATCTGAATTTGATACCATAAAATGGTAGACTAAGTTTTGGTTTTTTATTAGTGGGACGATGAAAACATAGAATGTTCACTGTGCATCAATAGCCATCCGCTGTTTTGTTAATATTAATTGATAATAACTATGCTATGCTATTGATTTTTGTGGATATAAATTGATTTTCTATAATTTTATCGCTAAATATTTTGATGGAAATTTTCGCTAAATATTTTGATTGAAAAATTCACATTTAGAAAATCTGTTGAATTGAAAATTTAAAGGGTTAGATTAATGATAAATGTAGTATTAAAAAATTATATATTTTTTGATTTAAAAGAAAGCTATAAAAAAGTTGATAAAAATTTAAAGGATCTATTCAATTAAGAATTTAAAGGGTTAAGATTAATGATCAATGCAGTGTTAAAAAATATTAATTTTTATTAAAAAAATTATAAAAAAGTTAATAAAATTCCAAATGTTTGAAACATACGTACTTATTGACGGAAGAAAAATAAATAATAAAAAAAATAAAAAGAAAGCGATTAAGAGTAGCCAACTCTATTGTAAATTAAATAATGAAAGAAACTAATTATTTATGTAAAAGAATAGTTATTTTAAAAAGTACTGAAAAAAGAAAAATGTAAATGAAATGAAAGTAAATTAAATTAAATTAAAATAAAAGGCAATTTTGCTAAAAAGATATAAATTTTTTTAAAACTTTATAAAATTTCAAATAGTTAATAAAGATTTTGTAAGGAAAAACCAAATCTTATTTTTATTAATATTTAACAATTTTTTAGTTTACATGGTAAATTATGCATTGGCTAAACATAGGCCCCACAACTTAACTGGAAATTATGTTTTTAGGAAAACTTTAAATTGATATATGAAATGGAGAAGTTAATTACCTACTAAAGGGTAAACCTACTAAAAGGTAAAGACTTGCATAACTTTTGGTGGGTAGTAGTATTATATTTACATTTGTACTTCTTACTAGTGTCCTTCCTCAATAAAGCTAATAAAATAAACCAAATTTGTTTCAATTAAAATAATATCATCAGTTTATTAAAAAAATAAATTAAAAAAAAAATTCATTTAAATAATATTAAAAATAAACATTTATAAATTTTTTAAAACTTAAATCTGAAAATAAATATATTCATATTCCCCAAAACAATTTAAATCTAAATTGCAACCGTTGAACAAGTGAGGATATTTTTTTCCCATTTAAAAGAAATAAAACATCCCCACAGGGAAAAAGGTATTGAAATCTAACTTCGCATGTGGATGGGGATAGCTCCCACAAGGAAAAAGGTATTGAAATCTAACTTCGCATGTGGATGTGGATGTGGATAGCTCCCACAAGGAAAAAGGTATTGAAATCTAACTTCGCATGTGGATGTGGATAGCTCCTAAGAGGGCAGACGATTTACGAGTTGAACTTTCTCAAATATTCTTTACATTACTTAATTTTCTCCAAACCTCTCTCTATTTCATTTTACTGTGTTTCAATTTGGATGATGACATGTAATAATGATTGTGATGAAGGGAACAAAAGCACACATCATCATACAAGATGAATAATCTCATTGAAGGTGCTAGATGAAAATGTAAAACTATTTGCATAATCAATTTAATTGTTTTTTTTAATTTTAAGTGTTTTTTTATCTAAATACTTATCTCTCCTTTTAATATAATATATATTATATAATATATATAATATAATATAATATATATATAAATAATATATATATATCTACAAAGGCATTTTCCTATTGGAAAAAAATCTATATATTTCTATGGTAGTTATGGTAACAAGGCCCAAGAATCGAATCTTGTGAACAAAACAATGATCATGAGCAGCAACAACATAAACAATATAGTGTATATAAAGCTCTTACACACCTGTTTGGTAGGTGCGGCTGTGAAGTTAGTCATGAGGAGATTGTATCTTATACTCGTTAGAAGATATGCCTCCTAAATTCAAATCAAATTGATAAATGAAAATCACACATTTATGAGATGTTGAGGTTTGTTACCTCATTCCATACCATAATAAGTATCTATGTTTTCTCTTCTCTAATCTCTCCAAAAGATGACAATAAACATAAACATAATTGATGTATTGGTACCTATTTTCCTTTCAATTTTGTTAAATAGCACAAAGATTTTCTCATTATGAAGACTTCAAACATCATTTTCTTTCAATCTATATGTATTTTTATATTTTCAAGAATGTCGAGATGATTATCCAATGTCTACATGGGTATCGTAACTTCTAAAAGCCCACAATTATTTCCCCTAGCTGCTTTACTATTCTGTTTAATAATCTGCTTCAAATCTTGCACATTTCCATATGCAAGAAATATTCATTTGACGAACAAAAATTAATGGCATTCAAACTGTAGCTACAAAAGAAAAAATTATCAAATCATACTTTAGTGGAGGACCTAGCTCTTCTATTCATCGAGACCTTCATCGAGACCAACATCATTAATATCACATTTTCCATTGACTCCAATAATTTTCTCATCTACATTCAGAATCTCAATCATTATTTATTAGACCATGGAAATACAAATGAGAAATAAAAGGGATTAAAAATTTGGTTAGCAGACTTCCTACAGTCATCCACAAGTGCATAAAATACCACACCCATTAACACATAATTCAAGATTAGTAAAACAAATAGGTTTTAACAAAGTTAAGCCCTTAAAATAGATTTGAAAATTAACAATAGGCTAACAAATTACCCCTCCAATAGAATTCTTGATGTGTTGGATAACTTCCATATAGCGCATTGGCTGCATCGTGAGTTAGCGCATTTTTTGCCTGTTTTACTCCTTTAAGCATTCATGATAAAATTTGAGAGATGGATGTCGATAATGCATCTGCTAACATTTACACATGCCATTAAGTCTGCACTAAGATGCTCAATTGAATTGACCAATGAGATATTAAAAAATATTTTTTGTAAGTGCATTAAATATATATAATTTAATTTCTAATGTTAAAATTGGTTTATTATAGAATTAAAAGATAAAGTATTCTTAGTCAAAATGTAAATAGCAAAGTACAAATAGATTGCTACAGTCTTTCCTTGGCAAGGACTAATAAGGAGTAATAAGGAGATGCTGGTGCTTCCCCTATCTACATTTTCAAATAAGTTATTGTTGAACATTCCTACAATTATAAATACCCTATTTGATTTAATCAAACTATTTTTTTTTTTCTTTTTATTCATTTCAAATAATCAATGACACATTAGAAATTAAAAAACACGCTCAAAATTTCAAAAAGAAGATTATTACAACCTTAGTTAATTATAGAATCCCATCATTCTTCATCATCTAAGATCGTGACTTTTTGTTATTTTCCTTTATTTTCTTTATTATTGATTTTTCATTCTTTTTCTTTATTTTCTTTATTATTTTTCATTATATTAGTATTCCATTCCTTATTTCCATGTTCTTTGTTTTATTATTTTTACTTTTAATTTGTTAACCCTTTTGTTCTTTTCTCATATCATTATTTATTCATGAGCTTTATGAATTACTTCTTCCACCCTTATCTGGATAAATTTGTACTAATTTTTATTGATCATATTTTTATATATTAAGGAATTTAGAGGTGCATAAGAAACATTTCCAAGTAGTTTTGCAAATGTTTCAGGAACACCAATCGTACACCAATTACAATAAGTGTGACTTTTATAAGGATTATATACAATACTTGGGACATATAACTGATGTAGAAGGGATAGCTATTGACCCAGAGAAAATCAAAACTATTATGGAATGGCTTGTTCCTAGTAACATTGTTGACATTCAATATTTAATGGGCTTAGTGGGATATTATCATTGTTTCATTAAGGTATTTTCTAAGATAGTTTATCCTATAGCTTCTAAGATAGTTTATCCCATAGCTTCTTTATAGAAGAAAAGGAAAACTTTCAAGTGGACCATTGTTTGAAAGTGTAGCTTTGAGCAATTGAATCATTTGTTGACCACAACCCCGGTATTCAAGATTGCAGACCCAGATAAGGAGTTCATTATCTGCATTGATGCATGTCAATAATTAGTGGGAGGGCTATTGATGAAATAAGGAAAGGTAATTTCCTATGAATCTCAAAAATTGAAAGAGCATCAATAGAGATACTTTTCTTATGACTTAGAGTTAACTGCGGTAGTTTGTGTTGATGACCGAACATAAAATTTTAAGTAGTTTCTTTAAGCAAGCTAACATCAACGCACGACAAGCATGATGGACAACCTTTTTAAGTAAATTTGATTTTGAAATCAGACATTTAAAATGAAGAGAAAATTGTGTGGTTGATGCATTAAGTAGGAAATTATATTATATGTATGAAATATCCTATAGTTAGATGGAATTCAATTTATCAAATCAGATTAAAGAAGCTATGGTTAAAGATCCAAAATATATGTTCTTATGGAAACAAACTAAACAGGTAAAAAACTTTGTATATCAAACTAAAATTGGCATACATAAAGAAAAAAAATTGACTTTTAGGGGAACGATACATTTTCCTAATCAAATGACTCTTAGGTAACTAATATTGGATGAATTTCATAGGAGCACTTATGTTTCCCATCCTGTATATCAGAAATATTTTTTTCTATAAAAAAGTATTATTTTTGGCCCAAAATGAGGAAGGACATCACTGAATATTTCACCAAATGCGTGAAGTGTTAGCAAGTTAAGGCTGAGCACCAATATCCAACCAATTTTATCCACACACTATCTATCCTAGAGTGGAAATGGGAAGTTATTACGTTAGTGTTTATAACTAGTTTTCCTGAAACCAAGAAACAAAATGACTCGATCATGGTGGTGGTAGAAAAATTGAGTAAGGTAACCCATTTCATCCTTGTTCAATCTACATATAACATTGTGCAAATTGCAAACATATTTATGCAGGAAATATTCAGACTACACATGATGCCAAAGGTAATGATTTCTGATAGAGATGTGAAGTTCACATCGACATTTTGGAAAAATCGATTTACTGATTTAGGTAGATATTTTCAATTTAGCATTGCATACCACCAAGAGATAGATGGGCAGAATGAGCAAGTAAACCAATTACTAGAGGATATGTTAAGTATATATGTAATGCAACAACTAAGTAAGTGGGAGGAATAAATTCACTTAGTGGAATTTTTGTATAACAAAAGATATCATGAATCATTAAAGATGAGTCATTTTGAAGTCTTTTATGAGAGGAGGTGTAGAACACTATTCAATTAGAAAAAACCTCAAGAGAAGCCAGTTTTAGGACCTGCCATGCTAGAACAAACAAAACAAATCGTGGAAAAAGGTTGGTAGAATTTGAAAGTTTCCTAAGATAGATACAAAGCATATGCAAATAAGAAAAGGACTTATAAATACTATCATGTAAGATACCATGCACATTTTTGAGTGAAGCCCAAGAAAAACACTCTACGATGGGGTGGATGTGCAAAATTAGCCCCTCGATATTGTGGATCCTTTCAAATCCTAAAAGGAATTGAACCTATTACATTATAGATTGCACTACCTAGCTATATGCAAGTCCATAATGTGTTTCATGTCTCCTTTTTAAAGAAATATGTATATGAATCTAGACATTTTATTAACTGGAAAGATGTGGAGGTAAGGATCTAATAATTAATTCTTTTTTTAATTAAAAATGCTTGTTGAATATTAAAATAAATTAATAATAGTTGTATGATGTTCAATAATTCGAATCGGATGGAAAGTTCCTGGTAGATCCCCTATGTATTCTCAATTAGAAAGAAACAATATTATAAAGGTGAGCTATCACCGAGGTTAAAGTGTTGTTGAGACACTTTAGCTTGGAAGAGGACACTTGGGAGGATAGAAGCTTTATGTGAGAAGAATACCCTACCCTGTTCCAAGGGATATATTAAACATTGAGGACAGTGTTTTGCATAAACGGGGAAGATGTAACAACCTCCCTGATCATGTAAATATTTATTATTTACGTTTGCTATTTAAGACTTGGTAGATTATAGACTAAGTGAAAGTCATGAAAGGGAACTTTAGATGTTAAAATTTATTTTGTTGTTTTCATTTAAAAACAAAAATGTTATGTTAGAGAAGAACATAAAAGGAAATCTTTAATTTCCAATTAGTTGAGACACTTACTTCCTCCAACCTTCAAGATTAAAACATCTTAATTTTTTGGAAAAATCCAAGGAAGTCAAGAGAAGGAAGAAAGGTTTGAGGCAATGAAGAGGAGAGAAGAAACATTGAGAGGGACACTAACAATGTGAAGCAGGAGACTAATAAGGGTGTTCTTGAGCTGGACAAGAGCCAGTGGAAGCCTTGAAATTTAAAAGTTCTTAGCTGGACTGAGAGTGATGAGGTCTAACAACATAGTACTATCTACTAGAAACTTTGGAAATTAAAGAGGCTTAGGGAGAGAATTGCACGTAATTGCCAATCTTGTTGGCTGTGTGGAGGAGTCTTCATCGCAGATTAATTCCGCGATATGTGAAATATATGTAGATAAGTACGTTGAAATTACAGATTAGATATAGTTCTATTTTGAAGAAAATATATTTCGTATATTCCTTTTGTGTTAAAGAAAATGGAATGATAAATTACAAAGTAGATATAATTTTGTTGTAAAGAAAATATCTCTTTCGAAAAAGATATGTTTGGTATATTCCTTTTGTGTTAAAGAAAATGGAATGATAAATTACAAAATAGATATAATTTTGTTAAAAAAAAAATATGTTTGGTATACTCTATCTGTGTTGAAGAAAATGCAGTGATAAAAATTGAAAAAAATGATTGATTTTATTATTTCCTTAAAACCGAGATTGAGAATATGAATCCCTGGTAGTATTATTATAATAAAATTGTTCACATATATTTAGGCCGATAGGCCTTTCCTTTGAAAGAGACCTTCGTCGTCCCTTTCGTTCTCAGGTTGACACCTGGCGTCGGGCGGGCATAACCGCGAGCGGTCTATTTATAATAATCGGCGTGACTTGACCCGCCAGTCGTCGTCCTATCCCGATTACGTTCGGCGTGACTTGACCCGCCAGTCGTCGTCCTATCCCGATTACGTTGGGACTATTCTGGATTTTCTGGTGCTTCCATTTATTGTTTTCTGGCGTTTCCATTCTCCTATCCCGATTACGTTGGGACTATTCTGGATTTTCTGGTGCTTCCATTCTCCTATCCCGATTACGTTGGGACTATTCTGGATTTTCTGGTGCTTCCATTTATTGTTTTCTGGCGTTTCCATTCTCCTATCCCGATTACGTTGGGACTATTCTGGATTTTCTGGTGCTTCCATTTATTGTTTTCTGGCGTTTCCATTTATATTTCAGACTTCCTTTTCTTTCTGTCGAGGAATAGGAGGAAAACAAGCTTGGGATTACCGTCTGCGAGGCATGGCGTATATCGAGAATTACCGTCTGCGAGGCATGGCGTATATCGAGAATGGTAACAGTCACGACCTGCGTAATTGTCTGTATATCTCTGCATATCTGGGTTTTCTGGGAATACATCAGCAGTTTTCTGTGTTTCATGCGTTAAATTCGAAAAGGATATTGAATTCTTCCCTGTCATCGAATTAAAGAAATTTGTATGAATTGCATGGTTTTTGGTCTTTTGGAGATCCGATCGCCGCTATGATCCCGCTAACTGGGTTCCTGTTTTCGTGACGATCTTTTTCTTCCATGAATTGGAATTGTTTTGGTACATAGACGGGATTTATGACTATGAATTGTCACGATCTAGGGATAGATACCTTGGTTTTGAACCAGTTTAGAAATTGTTGTTGTGGCTGCTTCTCCCTTCTATTTAGGCCGTTTTCTTCTATAGGGTGCTTGTAAAAACCCTTATCGAATTCAAGCAAAGCCCTTAGATGTTTGGGCAAAGTTTCATTTTGATTTTTGTACTTATTATCACTTTCACGTTTGAAACAACCCCTGTTTCGGCAACTAACCAAGATCCTTTAGGCAATTGGGGTGAAATGTATGTACTAAATGAGATTATTTTGCACATTATGGGAATTTTTCTGGCAGCTTTCTTGTACTAAAGATGCCTATCTTTTCTCACGAGTTTATGTAAGCATATTGTTTGTTGAATAAAAAGATCCCTCTCAAATGATAAACTCCTTCCCTGCCAGTGGCAGTGGCGGGATGAAGAGTATGCTTTCCAGGGGCGAGTGTTAGATTGTATTCTGGCTTGTATAGGTATCTTTCTAAAACATAATGAAATATGTTTTACTCTCAGAAAAATTTAGCAATCAGGTAACAAATGTTTTAATGAATACGCGTGCATGTTCTTTTCATTTGCAGTCCTTTTGGTTTTCCATTTTTAGGCCGATAGGCCTTCTTTTGGAAGAGCTTTTCGTCGACCTTTTGATTCTCAGATAGACATCTGGCGCATCTGGTTTGGTTTATGTGGTCTTTGTGACATCTGTACACAGATTTCTTTCTGACATCTATACACAAATTTCTATTGACATTTGTGCGCATCACCGGACTTTGAGAAGAATCAGTTTGAATTCATTATAGAGTTAGTTTTTGCTTTGAGTGCTTCTTGGTCAAGAAACCAAATAAGAGGATCGCTTTAAAATGATATCCTGGTGCCGAGAATAGCCGGTAATCTGTTTCTTTTGCAGAGCTTTAATCTCCGGTAATTTCGATTAGGGAAACTTAATACAGATCCTGGGAGATTTTTAGTCAAATTCAAGCCAGGCTTAAGCCACAACATCGGTGGGCGAGGAAATAAATCAATGCCTGTATTAACGGCATAAAGTTTTCACAATCTGGTAAAAAGGAAACAGACCAGTTGTTAAAGCCACTGTAAATAACCCTCATTTGCTTTAGAATGGAAATTTTCTTTTTTTTGGTTCGTAGATTGATTAAACTCCCGGGTTTTCTACAGTAAATAACTATGTTTTGTTTTCCTTTGGAAGGAAATTGCTTGCTGGTGGATTGCTGAAACTCTATTGCTTTTCCTGGTGTAAATAACTTTCTGTAGCTTTAGAAGATAATCCTCTTTTTCCTCCTTTTCTTTTGGAAGAAGCATCCTCTTTTGATAGGTTAAACAAATTTGATCTGAGAAAAAAAACGTCTTATCAGTCGGCTCTTATATTTCGTAGCTTTCTGCTTCTTTTTCTGAGAGTCTTCAATCAGGGAGCATTCGGTTCGCCCGCTATAGCTGGATCATTATTATTTAAGAAATATTTTCAGCGCCAGAGCAATATTGAATCCGGCGAACTGTAGTTTATCTTCATTATTTTCCGCAGATTTTGAGAAAAAAATTTCAGATACATATTTCAATATAGTGTTTTCAATCTTTAAAGAACAATGAATATCGTTGATAATTTTTTTAGATTTGCCGATTTCATTTTGATTCTCGAAAGTAAACTAAATTTGATATTTACAGATTTCATTTTCTTTACGCAGATGTAAGAGATTCAATACTCTAGGCCGTCAAAGCTTCCAGCTGGTCAAGCGGTGCACACAATTTTATGAAATGATGTGCCGAAGCAGGAAACATCGAAGCCTGCTACACTCTGGGTATGGTAAGCACGCCAATTCTTTAATAAAATCAGCGTAGATGCCCATGAGATTACTTTATTTAAACATTTACGATTCCAGAGAGCCCCCTTAATTTAATCCCCTTCATGTGCAGATCCGATTCTACTGTCTTGAAAACCGAGGCGGCG